>JABUQX010062872.1:0-25000 GCA_015478945.1 Trachelipus rathkii | reverse complement strand
ACGTCCTTCGGAACACGAATGCAATACTTTACGCGGTGTTGCCCAATTCATCGTTTTGATTCCAGTAAACGAGTGTAGGCATCGATTACGAACTGGTCACTACACTTCTTCCGCCGAGTTAACGCGACATTTGATATAAGTGCTTACGGGTTGGGCGAACGGAAATGAAATCACCGGCGCCACGCCGGCACACAACGGTTGCTAATGTCTGTCCTCCAACGCCTTCGAGCATTAACGGGATTGAGCCTGCGTGTCAAGTGAGGGTTGGTGGGTAAGACAGGCGTCAGTTGGATACTCAAAAGATTTGAAGGTGTCGCGTGCTTGAGAGAGTCGTCAACGACCCGTCGACTAGCCATCGCGCCAGTTGCGCATGCCATGGGTTCAAATCAAGTCGTCTGTGGTTCGGGTCTTGCAAGAGGGCAAAGCCTCGGCATGCATACCACCTAGAGAAGAGTACCGAAGACGTTGGGCAAACGACTTCGAACCCTGGTGTGCGATTTGGCCGCGGTGGTTTTCTGCAAGACGGAGCATACGATAATCGCATGCTTTCCTGCACATGTCTTGTTCGATGAGGATGTACTTCACACGTGATGGGCTACTTCAAGCAGCAGAACAGCGCATATGGGACGAGGAAACAATCCGCACGCATGTTATCAGAGTTCACCAGGCGAAATTTTCACCGTAAACATCTGGGGTGGCATTCCTTTGGGGTTTATCTGCTGGGACCTGTCATGATTCCACACCTTTTGGATAGACCTGCGTACCTTGCAACCAGAAGTTGTGGAGTCGATCAAAATTTTTTCGACTCCCGACTCCCGACTGCCGACTCCACCCTCTTAAATTACGCTGGCATTCATTTCGGACTCCGATTTCCGACTTCCGTTCTCGATCCGACTCCGGGGGATCCGACTCCGCCTCTTGAAAAATTACGGCGAACTCCGCTACGATTCCGATGCATCTTTGAAATTAAGCGACTTCCGACTTCCAACTCGACTCCACCTTTTGAAAATTACCGACTCCGACTCCGATGCCGACTCCGACTCCTCTGACATTATATAAAGTATAACGTATATATATATACTATATTATATATATATAATATATATATATATATATATATATTATTATATATATTATATATATATATATATAGTATATATATATATGTATATATATATAGTTATATCATATATAGATATATATATATAATATTATATCATATAATATATATATATTAGTTATATATATATATATCATATACATATATTATATAGTAATATGTATTAATGTAATTGCAGTTCTATAATTATGATTGTATATTATATAGTTTAGTATATGATATTGTATTATATATAAGTATATATCTATAGTTATATATATATAGTATATATATATTTATATAGTATAATCTATATATATATATATAGTACTATATATATATATAGTATATATTATTTGAGGGTTGGTTGTTACCTGTGTTAATGTCATAGTAGTGAGACTATGGTCTGGAAATAAGAGGTATAGGATCTAAAGAGCAATGTGTTCAGATGGACATTCGTAGGGGGGCGTTGTTAGGTGTGAGAAGAATTGATTAAAATGAGGAATGAACGTTTAGAGAGTGTGTTTGTGGTGAAGAAGGGGGTAGATGAGAGAATCAATGATACGTTGAGATGGTTTGGCCATGTGGGAAGGATGGATGATAGTCGGTTGGTTAAGTGATGTATAGTGGTGAGTATGCTGGAATCACCGCTGGAGAGACGAGGAAAAAATGGGATTGAGTACAGAAAGGATTCCTGGAGGGAGAAATCTGAAGTTTTAGCAGAGGCGAAAAGAGGTGAATAATAGGAGTGAAATGGCATGGATTTGTGAGAGGGTATGGGTTGTGGCCTTACCGCTAGGTTAAGGGATGGAAATACGTTGGCGAGAGTTACAAAAGTGGAGGGTTGGTCCGTGAAGCTCTTGGGTGGGATTTTCTTACTGCGACGAGTTCTCATAAAGGGTATAAAGGGGTGGTAAGGCTGAGTTTTTTTTTTTTTGTTTTTCGAACTTGTCCGTCATATTATTCTACTCTACATTTCTGTTGTCCAGTGCAATGCTAGCGGTCGACCTTTAACCTCGCCGAGTTTGGGAGAGAAGGGTGGTGATGGATAAGATAGATGATGAATGATGTATGATGATGAATGATGAGTGATGATGATGATATAGTATAGTATATATATAATAATATATTATCTTATATATATATAATATATATTATATATATATATATATATTATTATATATAGATATATAATATATGTATATAATAATAATAGATTTGGTAGCAAAATAAATTGTTGTTAGATTAAATGTTTTATATATATATATAGTATTATATATATAGTATATATAATATATATATATATAGTATTTATATATATATATATATATAGTATTATATATAAATATATATATATATAGTAGGTATATATATATATAATATAATTATATTTAATATATATGTATATTATATGTATATATATATGTATTATTATATAATATATTATAGTATGGTATATATATATATATATTAGGTATAGTATGATATTATTTAATAATTATTTTATATAGTGGTGTATATTATATTGGAGTTATATTATTATAGTATATTAGGGATAGATTATATTATAGTATTAGTATAATATATATGTATATATATATATTTTATATTATTATTTATATTTGGTTATAGAGGTACTTAACTTCATAGGGCAGGGTCATATATTTGTTTGGGCTGAGCCATTTTCACGTCACTAAAGGGTGGACATAATATTCTTAATTTTCAAGCATTTTGATGAAAAGAAGAACTGTAGCTTTTTTTGACTCTAAAGTTCGTTTGTTGAATGTTTTTTCTGTGTCTGTAGTCATTCTTTAAGAATTTTCATTTGTTCAAAATCTCTTTGTTTTTGACAGTGTTCTTTTCAACATTTACTATTTTTTTTAGAAATGATTCAACTTGAAATATACATAGATGGGTCATTAGCTTACACAGAATGCACGAACTGAGAATGCGCTTTCATAAAGAAAACATTCCTATCCTTCAGCTCTCCATAGCTTTACCTCAAGCCAGAAATATCCTGGTTGCACTATTTACATCTCTCGAGCATACTAGGTTTTTCTTAAATAAGGGTTTCAAATTGGGCGCAATACTCGCTAACACTTGACGTAAATGCTATTTTATAGCAGCTAGTTATAACTATTGTGTTAGTTTTGTGATAACATATTGCGATTATATGTAACATTATACATCTTTATTTAGCTTAAGTTCTATGGCTTCAAACACTGGATGCTAACTTCAAGATTGCTGGTTATACTCACACGTAGATATTAGCTTTTTTTATTGAGTCCGAGACTCTAGCAGAATTCCATTTCATATCGTAGTTAAATATTCTATTTGAGTTTCCTTAAATGAAGAACCTTGCACTTTTTACTATATGAAAGTTTTAGTTTGCTCATTTATCTGCGACCTTAGGAAGCGTGTTAGTCAGAATATTTTGAATTTTGTTTATACATAGTCATTTTTCTTACGCTCTAGGTTAGGCAGTTTTGGTGATCGGAGATGATGCAATTTTAGGAAACTTTTACCATTTAGCCTTTGATTCTAATTATATATATATATTATGGGTGATATATGATTGAGGTATAGATAGATAGGTTATAAGTATAGTTTGATAGTTAGCGTCTATGTGATATAATATAAAGAGTGAAGTTAGTTATAATAGTATGAAGGTCATTAATGAGTAATATACATATATTATATTAAATATATTATTATCTAGTATTATATATATATAATATATTATATATTATATTATATATATATATTAACTATTATATAGTATTTAGTATAGTGAGTATTGTGATAGTTAATAATTATATATATTATATATATATAGTATTTATTATATTATAGTAATGTATATATATATATATATAATTGTATTATGAATAATATATTATATTGATTTATTATATATATATGTTATATATATATAGATGTCCCAAAATAAGTGTACTGATGTGTATTTAATTATGTATTGGACTTACTAATTACAAGTTATATCCTTCAAAGTAAAGTATGAACTTGCGAGGTTACAGGCGGTTGCATGTTCTTTCATGCTCTAGAAGTAGGGAAGTCATTTTCCAGAAGTGTGTTTAGTTCACGTGTTACATTATTTTTTTATGTTTTCCTCGTACAATAATGATGACGCTTACTTCATTACGAATTAGGGGAAGAGGTGAAAATTGCGATGGAGCTAGATTGGGCTGTAGATGGAGGATGTGAAGTATGATTGAATGTTTTTCTAGGCGAAAGTTAATTCATAATTGAGAGCTTAGTGTTGAGAGGCGCGTTATGTGGTGCACACGCGATCGGTTGCAATGTCTGGTTCTTGCATTCGGATGTACTCGTTTTCGAAGTGTTCAAGAGCATTTGTTAAAAGACGTGATTTAACTGTCTGTTCTGAGGGTACAAATTCCTTGTGCATACCACAGCTGTCCAAAAAAACAAATAATCAGTTTTTTCACCTTGGACTTGTTCATACGTGCTTTCGTCGGACGAGGAGAATTTTTTGTGTGCTTTTTGCCACACTTTTGTTTTAGGATTCGTACTGGCAAAAGCCATGATTATAGCCTGGTTTATACTTTATCGCAAAATTGTGCTCATTTCAAGTCTTTCAAGTAATTCTTGCCAAATTTTACCTGTTCGCTTTCTGCTCCTCAGACTTTTGGCACTAGTTTTGCACAATTTTTTTGCATGTGCAAACGCCCCAGTCATGGTTCGTGAAAATTCTATGAAGCTGCATTTTCAAACCAGTTTCTTCTGAAATCACTCTGAACTGAACCGGCGGTCTCTGTCCATCACAGCTGCTAACAACTTCCACATTTGTCTCGTTGTTACGAGGATTGTCTTTCCACAACGAGGGTTCGTTCTCAGAATTTTATCGCCCTCTTTGGAAAGCTATTGTGCTCTACTTTAAAAACATTGAGATTCTCGATAGAGTTGGTCACCCATTAAGCTTGTTTAAAGAGCAAATGGGTTACAGTGGCAGTGGTTACGTTTCAACCCAGATTTTCGATAAGCGTACGCTGTTCATTCATTTACTGGATCGCAAAAAACGTTGAGCGGATAGGACCACGCCCTACACAAAAGATTGTAGTGCAAAACGTAAAGAGGTCTAGGAACACACGCCCATACAATAACAGATGTAAGTGCAAGAACTCGACTTTATAAATCTTGGTTAAACTGGTATGGATATGTGCCTAGTTAACTAGGCTACCTCGTTACTCACGGAGGAGCTACTTACTAGTCCGTTCATGGATATTCAGCAAACTTACTTTTGGACAGAATTATAAATATAATTATAGTTATATAATTATATTTATATATATATTATATAATATAATAGGTATATATATATAGTATTATATATTAGTATATAACTATTTATCTAATTAGTAGTATATATATATTATATTACTATATATAGGTATATTATATACTATTCTATATTTATTATATATATATTATATATTATATATAATATATATAATATATATATATATATTATAATATATATATATGATATATATATATAATATATATAACTAATATATATATATATTTATATATTATATATAATTTATATATAGTATAAGTATATTATATAAGTATATATATTATATAGTTTGAATATATTATATATTATATATATATTATATATATTTTATTTATATTATATATATGTATTTATATATATTATATAGGTATAATAATATATATGGGTGTGTGTGGTTGTGTGTGTGTGTGTGTGTTTGTGTGTTGGTGTGTGGACAACAGCTATTAAACTAAGAAATCTACACGGCTATTAATGTTTTTTTCATTCCATTAATAAAATATTATAAACTTGATTTGCCTTTTGATTAATAATTATTTTTATTATTATTAATTATAATTGAAGAGACTTTTAAGCATCCGCTCAGAATGTTGTGAGTATCATATTTCGGGGGTTTGTATATTTAGATATATATAATTAAGAAGTGCCTAATATATATAGTATATTATATTATATATATATTATATATAGTATTTTATAATAGTATATATATATTATGTATATATATATAGTAATATTTATTAATATATATATAGTATATATATGATTATATACTATTATATTATATAATATATATTATGTATATATATAGTATATATATATATTATTATTTATATATTATATATATAGTATGGTAGTTATTACTATATATTACTATATATTAATATACTATAGACTATACTGATTACTATTTAAGAGTCGCTGAAGTATACTAGCATACATGGGCGTAGGGGAAGGGGGGAGGGGGCACTTGCCGCCTAAATCTTGGCGAAATTAAAAAACTGAGCCTTTATGTGATTGCCAGACGAATTTTAGGGTTTATTATGAAGAAAACTGAGAGATACATCATCGATAGATACTGAAGAGTATTACTAGATTAACGTATTATAACATACATTTTTTTTTATAGTTTTAATGGGTTTTCGTTCTCATATTGGCTTGAAGTCAAACTAGCTGTGTGCTTTTTTTATACAACATGCGTTCTTCGAGACATATTCTTCGTGGAACTCTCAGTATGTCGGATAGCAATTTGGCGGCTGATAAGCTGATATATATATATATTAAATATTATATATATATAATAGTATTATACTATTAGTTATATATATATATATATTGATCTATATATATATATAGATAGTATATATATTAACTTTAATATAATATAATATATCCTCAACCTTCTGCCCCCCTAAAATGAAATCGCTGCTACGCCATGTATTTATATAATAATATATGATGGTCTTGTTATGATTATATTATATATATATATATATATATTATACTATATATATATTATATATATATATTATATGTGCTACTATATTATATTATATATATATATATAGGTATATATAGTATATATAATATTATTAATATATATTATTATAAAATCACTCCTCAGGTGAAGCCGTCCAAGACTGACCTGTAGTGAGGGACAATCGAGAAGGTCTTGGTTCCACGGCTAACGACTTATTCCGTGGCTGGCCAGGCTATCGGAGCGGATGACGGGGAAGCTTCCATAGTAGCAAGGCACTAACAATGTACTCATTACGTCTGAGTGAGAGGAGCTAGGTTTATGGAGAATAGGCTCACGTCTCTCGCTCCAACCCGTCTCGAACCTGGGCGACCTCGCGCTTGCCAAGCGAGTGCTCTACCACTGAGGTAGGAGCGCTCTTATATTACTCTATATATATAATATATAGATGAATATATATATATAGTTAGTATATATATATATATAATATATATATAACTATATATATAATATAGTAATTATATATACTAGTGTAGTATATATATATATAATAATTATATATATGTATATATATGGATATATATAATATTAATTATATTATATATAATATTCATATAGTATACAAAGTAAATTATAATAATATATACATAATAATATTAATAGTACTAATATATATATATTATATATATATATATATACATAATATAATGTATACATAATAAGTTAATATATACGTATTATATATATATATATATATATATATATATATAGTATTATATATATATTATATATATAGTATGAATTAAATAATATAATACTATATATATATTATAGTAGTAGTATATTATAGTATAAAGTATATATATGATTTTATATGTTTATATATAAACTCGACTAAGTGACTTACTCTAGTGTCATCTTATCAATTGAATAGATTAGTCTTCTTAAGAAAATATGAAAGGCATCTGCCAGGTCTCCTTCATTTTTCCTTATGTCTGATTTTATAATGCTAAGAGCAGGGAAAGAGTTTCACCTAAGCTTAGCTTGGAGGTGATCGGTACAGCAATTGCAGTTCTTGTCCTCTCTGGAAATGCGCTCGCTGCTCTCTCGATGGCCTCTTCAATTTAAGCTTATAAGTATATAATATTCTTAAGCAATTATTTCCAGAGCAGCAGAGAAATTTTTTAAAGTTA
This sequence comes from Trachelipus rathkii, assembly GCA_015478945.1. Lineage (NCBI taxonomy): Eukaryota > Metazoa > Arthropoda > Malacostraca > Isopoda > Trachelipodidae > Trachelipus > Trachelipus rathkii. The sequence goes on along the minus strand of JABUQX010062872.1, from coordinate 16,895 downwards.
AGGAATATTGGTGTACAAGGATGAGGAAGAACGACTTGACCTTTTTCTTGAACTGGTCGAAGCTTTCGACTAAACTCTTCAGTATCTAGAAGCTTTTCATACTCATCTTCTGAGCTTTTTGAAGAATGACTTGAGAAGGTAGTAACGGAGATAGTTGTAGTTCATCACTTACAATATGTTCAGTTGCATTCCTTTTCTCTTGAACTTCTTGCAACTTTTGATACAAATGGTCAATTGCAAGTGCAGATTTAGCTTTTGTTGTTGATCTTCCTGTTAAGCTTACCCTGTAGATGGGAATTAATATAAACAGCAGCTAGTAGAATATCATTGTCATGAGAGAAATTTCTCTTGTAGCTTTGGAGTTTTTTAATTTGCTTCAGCAGTCTTAAATATAGATGGTTAATAGGTTGAAATTGAATTCTATTAGAAATATATCAATTGAAACATAAGGTGGCGATGTTAAAACATGACGTAGTAGAAAGTTTACATTAGGCATATTTGGTGATGTGGAAAGTCGCTAGTGGAGTGAACTTGTATGATTGATTTGAACGTCACTGAGATCAGAGTCACAACATTCATACTTTGTCAGCGGAAAATTTTCTGACTCACTTACTATTTTGAAAGTTTACGCGACTCCGACTCGACTCCGACTCCGCTCTCGCCCAGAAAATCGCACCCTCTTCAAAATTACCCGACTCCGACTCCGAATCCGACTCCACCTTTTCAAAATTGCCGACTCCGACTCTCACTCTTTCTGTCAAAACTACGACTCCCCGATCCGCGACTGCACTCCGACTCCGACTCAACACTCTGCCTGACAAACTACTCCAGAACACGCTATCGCAGCTACTGGCACGACATACCCCTTGCGACCCGCCGAGACATGTGGTTCCAACATGAATGGCGCTGTCAGCGCGTTCAGCCACCAAGTCGGTCGCATCTGGAACAGAGTCTAGCACTGACAATGGTGGTGAGAGGGGGACCTGTTGCGTGGCTGCAAGATCGCCCTTGTTGCCTAGATTATTTTCTTTGGGGGCATGTTGTGTACATTAACATTAACCCAGTCAACGCAAGAGAGGAACTGATTCAGCGAATATTCACTGAGTTTGATCAAAATCAGAACACGTGAGGCATGTTTCGGTAAGAGTCCGACAGGCATCTTCAGGATGTAAGATGTGAGTCCGAGGTATGGTAGAAAATGCTCGCATCTGTTTTTTATTTGTGATTTAATAAGTTGTTTATGTATTTATAAATAAATTTTTATTCTTTTATTTTTGAAAATTATTACCTCAAGGGACTTTATCATCATAATATAAGTAATATAGTTATATATATATTATAATATATATAATATAATATTATATTATATATATAATAAATAGTATATTATATATATAGCTAGTATATATATAATATATATAATATATATAAGTTTCTAATATCTATATATATGTATATATATATATATTATTTATAATGATTATTATATTATATATATATATATATTATATAGTATAATATATATATATATATATATATTATATATATATATATATATATATATATTATCTATATATATATATTATATATATATATAGTATATATAGTATATATATATATATAGAAATATATATATATATATATATGATATAGTATATATATATATATATATATATTAATATATATCTATTATATCTATATTTATACTATATATAGTTAATATATATATATATATGTTATATATATATATAATATATATTATATATTATAATATATATATTATTATATATATATAGTCGTAATTGGCTATCACAAGTTTCTCTTTATTCGAATGCATACATATTTGGTAAGCTATGCATTTATGAAAATTAGAATGCGTCATACCTTAGAAATTCGTTCGCTTGCAAACCAACGCAATACACAGGTATAGCCTTGTAAATGAGACGAACGCTGGTCGTTTCCTCTCGGTTACAAGGAGCTCGCATCAGTTTCCTGTGGCCAGTCAAACTATCAAGGTGTTTTGGTGATTGTGATATGAATGGAAACGTATGACGAGCCCTATGTTCATATATATATATAGGTATACTAGAGTGAATGATTTATAGTATATATATATAGTTATTGATCTTGAATGTGATTACGAGGTATATATATATAGCAGATTTATTCAAGGCAGGTGGTATGTGACGTGTATAAGTAGGTAGTATGATATGTATTGGGCTGAGACAGAAAGTTATATCAGTGTGAAGCGAGCTGCCTGCGTCGACTGTCGAGGTGCTATTAGTGTAAGATATGAATACTAGGGATGTGCGTTAATATATATATATATATAGTATCGTAGTATATAATAGTATAGTTATATCTATATGATATTATGTAGTAGTTGACGTATTATGTTTTTTTCTTCAGTGTGGTGTGAGATAGTTTGCACGTCATGAGTGATAGTGCTTAGTAGACTGCCTCTCTTGCAATTTTCGGTAAGGCTTGCGTCCGATTCGCCATACTATGTGTATGGTGCGTATATATATAGTATTATATATAGTTAGTATTAGTGTTATATTTCATAGTATAAGCTAGAGTTGTGTGATATTAAGCCGTATATAATATATAGTATATATTTATATATCTATTACTATATATTGTATATATATAGTAGTATATTATTACTTATATATAGTGTAGTAGTATTAATTTGAGTGTTATATTAGTTTCGATTTATATATTATATATGCAATACTCTTATATAGTATTGTGTGGCACATATTATATATAAGTATGATATTATTTTAAACTCTAATTTACGTTATATTTTATTATATTTTGTTTTTCCTAAATGTGGACGAAAAAGCCATTAGAAATATAGATTTCATCGTTTGTGGTAAGGATGAAGGGATCCTTTAGGATGTAAGGTACGAGTAGAAGGAAAACATTGGTTTGTAGGACGCCAATTATTATTGTTAGCAGAGTGGTATGGAAAATGGATATCTGTAATATTGCATAACGACATTTTTAATGTATAAGGAGGGTTAAGACAATTATCTTCTTGATATAAAAAATATGGATGCATGCAATATTAATTTACAATAAGAGATAATGTAGAATTCATTGTCCAAGAACTGGGGCTAAAGTATGAAATGTTAATCACATCAAAGAGAGGATCTATGTATATGTTAATCGTTCAGAAACTGCTTAATATGAAATAGTTGAAGTTTAGCAAAGAGGCAACATTATGTAATGCATCTTACTAGAGACATGGCTAATGGAATATTGTTTAAATTATAAAAGCATTTACTAATTGGTATGTTTAATGAGTTTTTATATTATTTCCATTATATGTTTTTAATTTTTTATGTGATGCTTTTTAGGCGATTCGTACTGAGGTCTATTTTAATGGTTTAGAAGTCCGGGCAGTGTGGCAAAATTAAGATTTGCTATGAAGGACTCTTCTATGCCCTGTGGTGGCCGAAGTCGATTTCAAGTGGTGAAAATTTCCATTTGCAAGACTGATGCAAGTTATTGTATTTGATTTCCGTTCGTTACTTAGAGATGCAATTTGGTCAGATGATGTTTCAAGGGTCCGAACCCCGGACCGACGCCCCACGACTCAGCCGCCTCTACTTATATGGCAGCATCGAGAGATGCATAAGTAAGGTTTAGATGTGATAAAAACAAATTTTCATCACATCTTATATTATATATATATAATATATATATTATATATATATAAGTAGTATATATATATATATATATATATATATATAATATATTATATATATATAGTATATATATATATAGTATATATATATAGTACCCCCAAAGCAGAGCTCTCTACGAAAAAAGGTTTCTAGAAACATAATTAGGGTGGATAAACCATCCATTTTAGCCAATAAAAATTTTTTGAAATTTTTATTGTTATTATTATTTTATTATTATTATTATTATTATTCTGTCTATGATTTGCATATCTGTGGATAACGTGAATGACTAGCTAGCAGTCGTTCGCATTATTCCTTTTATGAACATTGTCGATTAAATTAAAAAGTTTCTTAAAATAAATAAGAAATTTTTAATTTAATCATTATTATTATTATTATTATTATTATTATTATTATTATTATTATTATTATTATTTGTATAGTAGAAGGTTGAAAGGGATGATTTCTTCCATCGTTATTTAACCATACTATATAAATGATTAAAATTGGTTTGGAAAAATATTTCCGCACTAATTGAAATGATAATTAATAATTAATAATAATAATTAACCTATGTACATGTTGTCAAATTTTCAAATATTTTTACTAACAAATGCTCTGTTTATTGAAAAAAGAAGCTACTTAATTTTAAGAAAAATTTGAAGTCGGAGGGACAGAGGGTGATGATAATAATTATTTTTTATTCCTTCATCTCCTCCTTTATTCATTCTTTTCTTTAACTTGGCAACTGCGTTGAAAATTGCAGAAACAAAGAGAAAAAATTCAGGAGGGAGTTTCAAAACCATTGCCTCACACAAAAAACGTTGTTCGCTGTGTCGGAGTCGTGAGCGAGAAGTTGTTTACGAAAAAGTGGAGTCGGAGTCCCGAAAAATCGAACTGACAGACCAACCGACTAACGGCGCTGATATGCGTACAATGTAAACATCTCGTTCAAATCATACACAAGCGTTCATACACTAGAGCAGCTTTAGAAACAGAAAAGTCCTTGAAACAGAACTCTCTTTGTTTTCTTCCTTTAAAACTATTTTCAACTTCACTGTTTATATGTATATATATATATATATATATATATATTTTATACTATATATATCTCTTTAATTCGATATAAATATACAAATAATATTAATATTAAATAAGTATATATATATATATATATATATATATATATATATATCTTTAAATCTACCTGTAAGTGTGTGTGTTCAGACACACGAACTGCTGACATTTTTTTTATTGGAAATATCTACGGTGCTTTATTTTTTTTTTTTTTATATATTTATAAACTATATATTTTTATATATATATATATATATATATATATATATATATATATATATATATATATATATATATATCTTATAATATATATATATATGATAATTAGTTAATTACCTATAGAGCAGAGGTTCTCAAACTGGGGTACGCGTACCCCCAGGGGTACGGGAAGGGATTTTCAGGGGGTACGTAAGGTCAGTAGAAATATGCATCTAAGTACGCCAATCATATTATAAAGCAAAAAAATTATAATATATCTTTTTATTTTATAGATATAAATATATATATATATATATATATATATATATATATATATATATATATATATATATATATATATATATATATATATATATATATATATATATATATATATATATATATATATATTAGTGGCGGCTCCATCAAAAAAGAGACAGTATGATGAGAGTTACATCAAATACGGGTTCACCTCAATTCATAAAGGCAGTCGAATACAACCACAGTGTGTCGTATGCTACAAGGTCTTGTCTGAAGGTTCTATGAAACCTAGCTTTCTAAAGCGTCATCTACAGGGCTGTCATACAATTTTAAAGGATAAAGATGCAAGCTTATTTAAACGAATGTAAGGTGGTGTGAAACATTCTCGTTTTGATAAATCTGGTCAGTCACATCATCAATCTCATGCAGGTCTTCTTGCATCATATAAAGTAGCACTCAAGATCGCTAAAGCAAAAAAAAACCGCATACGATTGCTGAAACCCTCATTCTTCCATGTTGCAAAGATATTGTAAGTTGCATGATAGGTGAGGCTGCTGCAAATAAATTAAATTATGTGCCTTTATCGAACGATACTATTCAGCGAAGAATTTCTGATATGGCAGAAGACGTCAAGCAACAAGTGATCGAAGAAATTAAAACGGCACCAACCAAGATGTTTTCCATACAACTCGATGAAACTACAGACATTAGTAACTATGCACAGTTGCTTGTTTTCGCAAGGTATATATATAAAAGATGGCGATTTTAAAGAAGAATTCCTATTTTGCCACTCATTGGAAGCCTCAACTACTGGAGAAGATATTTTCCAGACAGTCAACACATTCTTTGATATCGTAGGACTTTCTTGGAAAAATGTCTGTGCATGCACAACTGACGGTGCACAGGCAATGCTTGCATTGCGTTCTGGATTATAGGAAAAAGTATGGGAAGTGAAGCCCTGATGTAATAAGTTACACGTATGCTCATCGATATGCTTTGGCATTCAAGGACATTACTCCTGAACTTCGAGATGTTCTTAATGATGTTATCAAAATGGTAAACGCCATTAAATCTAGTTCACTTAATAGTCGCCTTTTCCGTTTGTTGTGTCAAGATTTCGAGGCTGAACATGGAGAAGTTTTGCTCTTTCACACAGAAGTGCGATGGCTTTCGCGAGAAAATGTAACTTCTAGAGTTCAAAATCTGAGAGAAGAGATGTCCGAATTCTTTTCAAGAGATGTTAAGGTGCAATCCAAGTATTTCAGCGAAATCCTACAGAGCTTAATAAAGAATCCTTAACTGCTTCTCGTGACACATTTGTAGACGTATGACCTTCTTCTCTATAGGAAACCACAACATTGATTGATTTTATCGATAAATGTAAGTCATTTACTATGAAACTTGAATTGTGGAAAAAAAATGTGAAATCAGGAAAATTTCACATGTTTGAAAATACTGCAAAAATTCTTGATGGAGAAAATGATATTACCGACATCAGTAATCTTATTCAATTTCACTTATCTTCTCTTTGTAATAAAATTAAGTCTTACTTGCCAGAAATAGAAGAGAACAGAGCAAAATTAATACTTAACCTTTTCAACGTAGATGTACATTCAATTCCTACAGACGTTGAGGAGGAATTTATAGACTTCTTAAATGACTCTACTCTTAAGCATGCTTATGATACATTATCTCTTATCAAATTCTGGTCACTAGTAGTCCAGTCTTATCCTCAACTTACAAAAATAGTTATCTCAAAACTTCTACCGTTTCCTTCAACATATCTGTGTAGCAAGGATTTTCCTCTTTGTGCTTGATTAAAAACAAGCTCCGATCAAAATTGAATGTAGAACCTGATTTACGATTGTCACTGTCGAAAACAGCACCCAGAATTGAAGACATAGCAACGAATATGCAAGCACACCCTTCCCACTAATTTTTATTCTCAGGTAATATATATATATATATATATATATATATATATATATATATAATATATTATATATTACCATAAATATATTATATACTACCTTATATATATATATATACATAGTATATATATATATATAATGATATATATATATATATATATATATATATATATAGTATATATATATATATATATTATATATATATATATAAGCAAAAAATATGAGTAAAAATTTCTAGGGGGTACGAGGTTTATGATGCTGAACTGGAAGGGGTACATGCGAATTAAGTTGAGACCACTGCTATAGAGGGTACCCCATGATTATTAAACCCCATTTGCTGATCAGAGAGAGCCTGAGAAACCAGTCCCAAAATTCTAACTAAAATTAAGATAATTTTTGAAGATTATATATATATGATAGTATATATATTATATATATATAACATATTGTATATATAATTATATATTATATTATTATATATTATATATATTATATATATATATATATATTATATATAATATATATAGGATCAGTTAAGTTGGGGAAAAACGAAAAAATTTTATGAAGATTTTCTGTTTAGAACACCTATATAGGTGTCCTAAACGTTGCATAGTAGTAAAAAGATAGTCTGCAGTAGTAGAAGTGAGTAGATACGAGATCTGCGGACAAACATTTTTTCTGTTAGTTGTTCCACCTATTTGGATATTATAGGTGACATATTGGGAAACCCCCTACAACTATTTTTTGCAATTTAATAAAAATCTATATAAATATATATATATATATATATATAGTAGTAGCGAGAGGTTCCGCAGACAATATATATAGTTCCCATACTAGGTGACATTGCTGTTTGAGAGCATACAGGAGAGATAATTAAGTGTCATACCGACGTTTTGTGTATTATTTTGTGATTACGAAAAAACAAAATGGTGGATTTTACCATTTTAATTGGTTGGGTTTTGTGTTTGCTGTTTCTCGTACTCTCTTATTTGGTTCGATGGGCGTGGGCCACAAAGGTGACCCCGAACGCCAACGGAGGGGCCAAGGGAGGGGGAGATGAGGAAGATGAGGAGCCTCTCGACCACGATGAGCAAGGGGACAATGGCCACGAAAACGAAGGAGACGAGGATGAGAACCTCGATTTGAATAAAAAGGAAACTGACGAAGGTCATGGACAGGGACAAGTAAATTTAGGGGGGGGCACAGACGAGACGCCTACTACAAGAGGGGGGCAAGAACCTCCCACCAAGAACCCTTCTATTTTAGATCCTCTGTTGCCAAGCACCAGTCAGAACCCATATAGCGCATTTTTTAGCCTAACACCCCAAGACATCCGAGAGAGGAGACCAACCCAGAAGGTTGAAACCCCACCATATATGCAGAAAACGGTTGCTCTGGACAACACCTTGAATCTACAGCTTAAGCCTGCTACTGTCGACACCACTACTAAAAAGAAAATCCGCAGAAACTGGGGTGGATTCGAAACCCAGAACCTCAATGAAAGCAAGTGGAAGGTTGGCAGAATACCGGAACACCTCCCATGGGACCAATGGCCCCCAGCGATCCAGAACCCAAGCACAGGCTCGCGAACCCCTGCGGGCTTTAACACTCTGCTCAACAACAAACCAAGCGTCCTTCACAGGAGGAGTTAGGGAGGAAATAAACAACGAAAAGTGCTCCAGCAGGCCAGAACACCGCTAATTATGGGTTTTTACCAACGGGGACGATGCCCCCACCTCTCTATTATACAGGCATGCCACCTGGCAATTACACCATGCCTAACCAGTTCCATCCTTACCCCGGAGCATGGCAAGGATACCCCTATATGCCTCCACAACCATTTGGAGCGCCCTATTACCCAACTAATCTGTTTAACACTGCGTTTCCAACGATTCCAGAGAATTTGAAATTATTGGCAAACATCTTAAGACAAGAATATGGAAAGGCATCTTATACCCAGATTTCATTTCTTCTTTGAATGCACAGCTAGATGCTTTAGGCCCATTAAATGAAAGTCAAAAGATCACTTTTGCAAAGTCGGCAATATCATCCGATCAAAATAGCGAAGCAAGAAAATATATGCTCCGAGATAACTCTTTCTCAAAATTTACCAGATTAGCAGATTTTCTCGCCCAGTTAAAAACTTTTCTACAACCGGAAGAGAAAAAAACTGTTTTCGACTTAATGTTGGAATTTTTAGAATATAGAAGGGAGAGAGACTCAATTTTTACTGACTTCGTGCTAGAACTAAAAGACCGGTTAACGAAGTACCAGAGCCGCCTGCATGATCTGGATGACAAAGCAATCTTCAACTCCAGGCAGATAAACCTATTGGTTACAGGGAAGATCATTCAAAACGTAAATGAAAGAAGGGATGGAGACAGATTACGAGAGAAGATCCTTAGGGTATTCGATACCGAGGATACAGAGATGAATTTAAATGAATTGATCGAAAAGCTGTCTCAAATTTCTAACGGAGCTTTGTTAAAAGATGAGTATAGAAGGCCAAATGAGGGCCGCACCACTAGGGTGTTCTTGGCCAAAGAAGAATCGGGAGGGAGACAGAGGGTTGGAGTTAATAATTCATATAGGGACAACAGGGAGCCATTGAAGCCGAGGTATGAGGAGAAAGGAAGGGAGGAGGTGAGACCCAATTACACTCCTCAAAGGAGGAGAGATGAGGTAAAATCGAACAATACTTTTCATAAGAAAAGAGAAGAAGTGAAGATAGGATATGTTACACCGAGCTATAAAGGCACTTTGAAAAAGATGTCAGCCCAGGAGTTAAAAGAACACTCTGTGTGCTTCTTTTGCGAGACGGTGGGACACTCGTCTCAAGCATGCCGCTGGGAATTGCCTTACTGCCGAGAGTGTAGAGCATATCACAGAAGGGGGTCGCAGCCTAAGTGTAGAGGAGCCCCGCCTTGGAGACCCATCCCAGAAACTCTGCTAATGTTCAATCCATACAATAGCCAGATTGATATGGACAAAGGGATAAGAGCGAAAAAGCCAGAACCTTATAACCCAGACCGGCGAGGGCCCAGGATTTTCCCCAAGAAAAAGGGAGGATACAAGCCCCCAGATGGGAAGGTAAAGACTAACGCGAGGGTATATATGGCTGAGAGCCAGCAGAAAGATTTTGAGGTGAATGAAGAAGTGGAGTATGGTGATGGGATGTATGAAGAAGAACTTTCGCATCCCCAGGATAGGATAGAGAATGAAAATTTTTAGAGGAGGGCAAAGAGAGGAGAAGGGTAAGAAAAAAGTTTAGAGATAGAGAGAAAAGATGGGAAGACAAGAGAAAAAGAAAAGAAGTCGTACAGCAATCTTTTAGGCTGGGACGACACTTTTATACGAATGTCTACCTTGCTCCATCTTTGAGTAGTAAGGAGGCGAAGACCAAAGTTTTGGTTGACACTGGAAGCAGCGTCAGTATTGTCACCGCCCGGCGGGCTCAAGCAATTGGAAAAGAGGAGAACTTTAAGAGAACCTCCCCGTAAGACCGATTTTAAGGGTGACAGGGGGGCGGTGAACAGATAACCAACGGTATTGAAAGGAGAAATCCAGTTATATCTTCGCCTGCATGAGAAACACTACCTCAACCACATTCCAAGTGAGTGAAAACGATGGAGATATAGCTGGACATTCTGTTGCGGTAGCAACGTTTGTCTAACATTCATAACTTTAACTTCTGTTTTCTGCTAATGTTTCTATCATGGAAGGGTAGAGAGATAACATCCGATCTTTGCCGATCAAAAGAATTTATTTGGGTGAGAGAATTTATCTGATGCGGAATCTTAAGAGGAATAAGAGAGCTTCAGAAAAAGTGAGGAGCAGTTACCCCAGGCCCGAGCCTAGAGGGGGGAGAACTAAGGATTCGAACCAGATTTCTGCTAAACCACCCGCACGTGCTGCGGATAAGCATCTTTTTCCTAAGGAGGCCGCCTTGCCAGTTAAAAACGTACGCAACGCGGATAAGCATCTTTCGCATAGAGAGGCCGCCTGGTCAGTTAATATTAATAACGTACACGCCGCGGTTAAACCTCGCTCCTATCGGAAGGTCGATCTGTCTGTTTCCCAAAGGGGGGGGACAGCCTCGTCAGCGCGAAATTCGCATAGGCAGCAAGTGCCTAGACAGGAAAAAAGAGATAGGGAAATTGGCTTGGACGGAGAAGCTCAGGTGGAGCCAGACAAGGTGAAAAGGAGGACAGGGTGGGAATTGATCACTCCCCCCTCAACTCGTCACAGCGCTGATTCCCGAGGGGCAAGACCCAAACTCAAGCACACTCCCTCAGTTTTGGAAGAAAATTTGGACCAATCCGAAGATTTGGAAGTTTTTTGGAGAGCGATGACCATGAAGGAGATGGCCATTTGATGATGGATGAAGAAATTAAGATAAAGTTAAAGGTAATTGAGATGACTGTTTTGCCTAGTAACTCATGCGGATATCTAAAACTCCAACCCGAAACTCAAGATGATTTTGAACTGGAGCGGTTGTGCATAATGACACCAGCTTTCACCAAAGGACCATTGTACGTCGGGAACACAATTAGTCCTGTGAGGGATAACACGGTTATCCTCAGTTATATAAATTTGAGTGATCAATTGTTTTGTTTGGAAAAAGGTGTGTATCTAGGAGAAGGGTATCCGATTATTAGCAAACAGATCAGAAGAAGCACAGACGATAGAGGACACCAGAGAACAGTTTCTGCCAATGTAGCTACCTGCTCAAAGGGTCTTACGAAGACAGAGTTAAGGCGAGTGTACAAAGAAATCATCGAAGAGAAGATGTCCAAAGAAGATGCGGAAAACTGTCTTCTCGAAAAGCCAGAGTACATGGAGGAACTGTTAGAGCTCCTCATGGACTACCATGATGTATTGGCACTAGATGATGATGCTGTCCCCGTCTGTCCGCTTCAGAAATTTAAGATTGAGCTGTTACCCGATGCCCCGAAAGTCATTTTTCGTAAACAATACAGATTACCGCACCGGTACTTGCAAGACATCGATGATTTCACCGAAGTCTGCACTGAAAAGGGTTACATCAAAGCAAGGGTACAGCCCCCACTCTTCTCCGTTACTGGTGTGGCTTAAAAAGAAACAGTCAAGCATGGGGCGTCGTCAGGGGGGGGGAGGGGGGGGCGCCGCCCCCCCTAGAAGTGTTTATTTCTTGCGATGCAGAGAGTTTTTTTGGATCCAACGTCCCGTTCCGGGTGGCCGTTAAGTACGTTTTACGCATATATATACTATATATATATTATTATTATATATATATATATTATATATATATATATATATATATATAATATATATATATAGTATATATAGTATATATAATATATATATATATATAGTATATATATATATATATATATATATAATATATATACTATATATATAATATATATATATATATATATATATATATATATATATATATATATATATAATATTATATATATGATATATATATACATTATATGGCGAAGGCTAGTTGCAATCGTCATTTCTCACATTTCTCTTGCCGATACGAGGTCTTCTCACTTATTTTATATGCTCTTTTAATTTATAGATAAGAACCGTATTGTTATTATATCTATGTTTTTTTTTAAATTGATAGTGTATATAAAATTCTAGATTTTGTGTTCAGTCAGATTCTCAGATTCTTATAAGTGTTTTAAGGTTCAAGAGTAGCATTTGAAACTAATCACTCCGGACGCCACTCTATAATTCAAGCCACCGCCCTCGTGTTAAAAGTTATAGTTCAATTCACCGATCATGGATATTAGGAGGATTCTGTACGTACGTTTTACTTTATTAATATTAAAATAAAATTTTGGCCGTATTTACTTCTTAGAGTAGGAAGATTTTGTAACACATATCTTACTTGTCCATATGGGGTTAGCTTTATTTAAAAAACTATTTTTTATTACAACACAAGAAATTAGTGATTTTCAACATTTAGTTTGCTATACTTTTAATTTTCTGTTAACATCTTCGAATGCTAGTAAAATTATTAGCCTATGACCATATGTAGCAGAGATCTACATTATATATATATATAATATATATATATTAATATATATATATATATATATATATATATATATTATATAGTATATATATACTGTATAATATATATATATGATAAATTTCACTATATACATATATATAGATATATATATATATATATATATATATATATATATATATATATATATATATATATATATATATATATATATATATATATATAATATATATATATATATATATATATATATTATACTATATATAGTTGTTTGCGTAAATTGAAAAGGAAGATAAATGGAAATGGTAGCGGTGTGAAAAACAAAGAAGATACCCATAATTCAACTAAGACTACACAAGAGGCAATCCCCCCTACTTTGCATATTTCGCATGATGAAGAACCCACACCCAGGCCCAGCACCTCGACGAGTCAAGATATGGGTCCAGATTTCGGAGCTAGCGTTTCAGATGACAGTCAACAAAATGACATTTGGCATACACAATGGACATGCATCGATGATTTCATGAGAAGAAAGAAACTGCTACTGAAGAGTGTCTCTTCCACCTGGTCCCAAATTCTGTAGAAAGATGTTACTGCACTTAAAGAGGAAATTGTCAATTATGAATGGTTGGAGACCTATTCACCTTGGCTGACATTACTCCAGGCACCTAAAGGAAGCATTTTGCAAGTTTTGTATTTTATTTCCACCAAATAATTGGTAGATACGTTGGGCATTCATCTATGATTTCGACTGAGAGAGAAAAAGAAACAGTAACTGAAAGACTGTTGGATTCCACCTAAGACCTTATATTTTTTGGAGATGCTACCCCCACTTAAAGAGGAAATTCAATATGAATGGTTAGAGACATATTCACCTTGGCTGACATACTCAGGGCGCCTAAAGGGAGCATTTTTGCAAGTTTTGTATTTTATTTCCACCAAATAAAGTTGTTCAGAGGGGGTCTAGGCTCGCTTAAAATAAGACCCCCCCCCCCCCCCATTTCATAGGAATATAAAAGATGGCTTCATGCCAGTTTGTAAGGGAATACAAAACACAGAGTGGTATAAACTGCTGTTGAAAGCTGCAAGATGTTCGCTACAGGACGTGCCGGTAGACATCCAAATTAACCAGCATTCTAAGAAAAAGATCATAGAAGAAAATAAAAAAATATTATCCTAATACTTTCATGTGTGACATTTTCTTTGTACGCGCGATTTACCGCTTTGGGGTAAGCATCATGATGTGGGAGTGTTGCAAGATTTGTGCCGCTTACGAATAGATTGCCGGAGATCAGTCATTGAAAAGCCATTTTGAAAAAGGAAAGAAAAATGCCACATACCAATCAGTTCAGATTCAGAATGAGATCATTTCTCCATGTGGTACTACTATAAAGGAAAGCATCGTTAATAAGGTAAAGGAAGCGTGCAGGTATAGCTTACTAGCAGATGAAACCGCTGATATTTCTGGAAAGGAACAATTTCCATAGTCTGTTGCGCCTATTTCGAACAAAAGGAAGAGTCCGATGAAGTGCAAAGAGGTAATGTTATTGGGCTGTGTTAGAATGAAAGCGGCTTGAAAGCAAAAAGCAATTGCGCGAAAAGCCATGACGATTTATCGACAAGACCGAAGAACTGGATCCCGAGAAATGCGCGGGGCTTAGGTTTCGATGGCTGTTCTACGATGTCTGGCAAAGAAGGAGGTTTCCAAGCAATATTGCGTAAAAAGTATAAAAAGGCATTGTTCTTTCATTGCTCTTCACACAAACAAAATCTAGTAGTAATGATTTGAACACAAAAATAATACCAGAAAATCCGCAAATTAGCGTGTGGGGAACTATATAGGACATTTATTAGCAATTTTTTTCAGCGACGTCTGTCGTTGCAGATGAAAATTAATGCCCAAATATCCCAAAGCCTATGCACAGACCAGAGATGGTCTGAACAACACAAGTGCATCAGAGTGCTTAAGGAGCACACTTTGCACGAATGATGCAAGCATTAGAGAATCCTTTTCCAGAGAGAATGAAAATACTAGATACGCAACACAAGAAAAAAAAAGCGCTTAATTTCAAGTATATCTATATCAATAGGACTTTGGCGTAATTAGATTAAGGTTCGTCAAATTCATACTAATGGGCTTTAAGATATTGATTCAGTAATCATAGATGAAATTAACACTGCAAGATGTTAAGAGCCAGCTAGTAGAAGATGCTCTCCAAATTATACTATAGAACCTGAGGTATTACGTCTAAAAAAGACGAACCGCAAGGACGGAACAGTATTCAAATAACATATTGTGGATAATTTAATAGTTAGGAAGCACTATATTTTTAAATTATACAGGAAAAAAAATGTGAGAAGAAAAGAAAGTCATTACGAATGAAAGTGAGTTTAAATAAAAGAAGGCTAAAATTTAGATAGATTCGCCGATTAGCAATAACTGGAGACTTGATCTAGAGATATATTCCATGGGTGAAAATTTTGTTAAGGTTGAAGATATGAAGGCGTATAGAAAGCGAGATGATACCGCTATAAGATACGAACAACTTACATGATGCGAGAGCCAGGCAACAGTAGAAATCCCAGGAGTTCTGTTAAGAAGGAATCTTAGACTTAGTAAAACTCCAGTATACATGTAGATTTGATATGTAGGACTATCTTCGTGATTAGGAATTACGGAAAGTGATAATTATACTTATAACTTTAAAATTCATGACTGAGACATATATTGACAGTTTGAAGACATGAATCTACATAATTCCTTTCCACATAACTATTGACATTATATATTAAACAATGCGAATGAGATTAAAGGTAAAAAAGAGCCGTCTTAGTTCATTATTATAGTTTATTTAATATACACAGAACTAGTTTGAAGAAGGGGACATATTATTAAGAAGAAAGAGCGAGTATTAAGAAATTTTTTAAGAGTTAAACAAAGAATTGTGGGTAAGATAAGAATAGAAGATGAAGAAAAGGTATGTAAGAGAAAAAAGTGAAACAAGAAAAGCTGTAGTAAGGAAAGAAATAAAAGATATTGTTGTCTCCCAAGTCTTAAAGTAGAGACTGGAATCACTTTCTTTACCGTCGAATACGAAAAAAGGCTGTTATATTATAGAGATATGAGATACTACCGCCAATACACAGATGCTTAACCACCAGTACAGGTGAGAACATGTCATTATCCCATGATAACTCTGCTAAGATCAACGACTTGGTCATGCAATAAGTGGCTATTTGAGAAGGGACGACAGTGATTAAAACTTGATACATAGGCTTATGTAAGTTTAACAAACAGAAAATTATAGCGATTGATTGAACAAATTAGTAGATTATATTTATAGAGTACTATAATATAGATACAGTAGTGATAATAAATTTACGTCTAACCCAAAGAGAAATCACTTTCTTAGATAATATTAAAATTATTGTCAAACTATGTCTATCATATATATTGTGAGATAATTTATAATGCATTGTGATATTATTTAATTTGATAATTTTCATATTTTTACTAAAATAATTTTTAAATATTAATCATATTAATATATTATCTCATTAATACATACAAATTATGTTTTATTACTCACTTATATGTCTAATCTTATTACTATATTATATATATTAATAATATATATATTAATATTAATTATAATTATATATATAAGATAAATTAAATATATATATATAATATATATA
>JABUQX010062871.1:0-17179 GCA_015478945.1 Trachelipus rathkii | reverse complement strand
TATCCGAGCCTTCCTCATCTAGCTTCATTAACTCGCAACCTTCAATAGGCCAGTTATGGCGCCGCCACTCGCGCAAAACCACCATCGAGTTTTCATCATTCAACACACCCATACCGCAGATATTACAAAGAGCGCAATGCATTGACATTACAACATCTTTCACATCAGCAGCAACGTTTGCACAACCAGAATCCTTATATTGTGAACGACACATTACTTTCCAGCAGCCCTACCTCCTAAGCTTATACGATCCTAAAGTTGAACAGATAACCCAATATGAGAAAGAAGTGTACAGGATATTAAATCAACTTAACATCCATGAAACGCATAAAAGTACATTATGTCCAAAAAATTGATAGATATTAAAGACTTGCACCTGCATCCGTCCCTACGTATCCCTTTAACCGATGATTGGAAAGAGGAAGAAGTAAACTTGAAGTTAAAAATGAAAGATAAATTAAAAATATCCTAGAGGAGACTTACCAAATAGAGTGCGTAAATCAGGAAATAGCTTTATATAATAATTTAAAAACCAATTAACTTTGAATGAAGCAGGGAAGATCGTAATTGATGATGAAAAAGTTAAAGGATCAAATATTGGATTTGATAGCTGAACTCTCACGTAACTGGAAGAAAGGCCCGGTAAAAGGATGGAATGATATCAAAAAAACTTCAGACTCATTAATTTCCCAGAAGTTTAATCTTAAATACACGACGATTAGCAACTTGGATAATATCCCCATTACACCAAGACCTGTTCAAGTCCTCAGGCACTTCCTTACGCATCAGATAATTTAAAAACGTGTTACCCAGAGGCCGACTAAGAAAAACACCTTATAATAGGCACAGTTGGATTAAATCGTAATTATGTATTATATATATATTTAGTGTAATGTTTGTGTAAATAATAAAATGTTATTTTAAATCTTTTTCCTTTTCCTTTAACTTTAATATATAATATATATATATATATAATATATTATATATATATATATATATATATATATATAATATATATATATATATTATATATATATATATATATATATATATATATATATATTACGATTACACGTGTGTCAGTATCAAAAATGGAGACAAAGAAAGTAGTTGATAAATTACTTCAATTTGAGGGAGCCAAATAGTTTTGGGGGGTTTCACTAGGTTTGCTTTAAGGTATCCTAATTTTGAGAAAAAAGAGTTAAAAACATATTTAGAGGGTGAAGAGGCATTTACTCTCATAAACCTGTAAAGAAAAAAATTTCCTACACGGAAAACCATAACTCCGCAGCTCGATAGCATATGGCAGTTAGATTTATCGGAAATGATTAAATATAGTTCTTATAATGAAGGTTTTCAATATATACTTTTTACAATTGACGTATACTCTAGATACTTGTGGTTGAAGCCTATAAAAGATAAAAGGTCAGCTACAGTTGCCGATGCTGTACTTGAAATTATAGAGGACGAGCGGAGAACACCTAAATCATTTTGGACAGATTCAGGAAGGGAATTCAAGGGTCGTGTTTCAGGAGATGCTCTGGGAGTATGGTATAAGCTATTACAATACATTTCCCGTAAACAAAGCGGCAATAGTTGAAAGAGTCCAACGTACTATTAAAGAACGCATGCATAGGTATTTTACTAAAATGATACTTTTAAATATATTGATATACTGGACGATCTGGCTTATTCTTATAACAGGTCTTACCATAGAACTATAAAGTCATCACCTTTAGAAATGTCAAAAACTAGAGGAGTAAACCCACTACCCATGAAAAAGAAAACAAATAAAAGATAATCAGAATAAAGGTAAACGAATTATGTAAGAGTTTCCGAACAGAGGAAGGTTTAGAAAAGAATATGAATCCGGTTGGACTACGGAAGTTTAAAGTCCACAATATCCGACCATTCAGCCGTGATAGTTTTAAAGTTTAATTATCTGAAAGATTTAAATGGTGAAAAATAAAAAGGCGGATTTTTAACAAGAAATACATAAAAGTAGTTCAATCCTGTAAACTCATGAATAATTGAAAAAATATTAGGTACAAAGGTAAAGGAAAAAATAAACAGGTCCTGGTGAAATGGAGGGGATACCCTTCTAAGTTTAATACTTATATAAAACAGTGAAGTTAAAGAATTATAATCAGTTGTCCATACAATCAGGAGAAAGTGTAGACCACTTCTATGTAACTCTGCTTCTTCAGCGTCTTGTGGATTTACATCCTGAATAATAAACTCTCGATTTAACAACTGGTTAAATGAATCCTATACAACTGAAAGAGAGGTCATAGAATAGGATTATGTGAAATGATTCTAAATACAGACATAGAAAATTTACCTTCCAATCTATTCTGGATGACAGTGTACCGTGGGGGGTGTAAACAAAGAAAAGGGCTGTAAGAATGTGTTAAACTATATTACAAGTGAAAGATACTCGTGATCTACCTAGTTCCAGGATTGGCACAAAAAATACTTCTTTGAAGAATTTACTTTGCGGAGGTCTTATTTTAATCGGTTCCATGCTATTTTTAGTCTTTAACTTCTCTTGATATGAGTATTATGTGTAAGGATCTTGTATACAAAACTGAAATGCATACCTATGAAGATAAAAGTAATAATATCTTTAAGTTCAAAAGTAAATGTAAACCTCCGAGACCTGATATGTGTTTTCTGAGACGTTCACCATGGCAACGTAAACATATTCGTAGACGTATCTGAGTTGGATATACTTATATATCCCTACTAATGTTGAGGGTTATACTATCTGTGGAGAATAAGCGCATGACGCCACATGATCTAAAAGATGAAGCAGATAGTACTGCATTATACATGTACCCCATCCGAGATGCTCAATCCTCCAGGTATGGCTTATGTATATACAAATATTATTGATCATCAAAATGTAGGTAATACTAAAGCTCCTTTATTAAGAATAGTATATTTTCCATAAATAATTTTTATAATAAATCCATAATGATTCATTCAATACCTCGGAATAGATCAAATTTTGACTCTGTACGCATGCATATAAAATATGTAGAAGGAAATCCTTTCCCTTACATACGGGGCATTGTTGAGCAAAGTTCATATTAGAAAGAAACAGATGTAGTAATTACAGCATAATGGAATATATAGAGGTGTAGTAGATATAATTTTTCATTCATTAACATACTCTCACAGTTTAAAGTATAAGAAAGATACTCCTGTAATAATGGACAAAGAAAGGCAGAGGATAAAAAATGCAGAGGGGGTATGGTCTCTCTGGGTGGATTTTTGCCAAGCTATGGAGAAGTGCAAGGCCTCTCTACTCAGAGATGTGGGAATAAATAGGTAAAAAGCTATAAGAACAGGTTTGCAAACTATTCAAGATATTGCGCGGCTGGAAATAATCCTCGTGCAGCATTAAAAGACGTATTGCCTGATGATCTCAGATGGAGATGTTGATGAATGTTAGCTAAAATAAGTACGTAAAATGTAGGTTTCAGGAGAGGGGCAAGAAGAATTTCCTACAAGAAATAGGCTAAGCGGAAAAAAACTTTAAAGAAAAATGTATTGAGTATTTTTGCTATTTAATTACTATCTGATAACTTTTTATACGATGTCTGTATATAAGTAAGGTTTTTCATGAAAATGTTCCATTAGTTATTATACGCCAGAGCTCGTACATGCAAAAGATGACATTTCCTTCATCCTTCTTAGTCTGATTGTTGTAAAGAGTGAATTGATCTCTTCCATATAAGAAAAAATTTTTCTCTCATCTTTTTTAGCTTCACTATGCAAATATATTTATAACGAATAAAGCAGAGTTAAAATTTTATATATTCCAGCAATACCTAACTCTCTCCCCCTAAAAAGCTACAACGTTCAGCAATAATAAAAATTTCCTCTACTCCTAACTTGTCAATTATCAAAGATTAACTATTGAGATCGTTTTATAAATGTTATATAGATGTTCTATATATGTTTTATAGATGTCCTATTATACCTAATATGGCACTTTCTGATCAGTATATATATATACTATATAGATATATAATATATATATAATATGTGTTTTTATATATTATATTGTTAATAAACTGAAATTTGTACAAATAACCTAGATAATGTGATACATATAGATTCTTCCTATACTATATACTCTTTGAAGAGGATGGATGTGACTAGGGTACCCGAATTTACGTATGGCCACCCTCCTACGATATACTATGCATATATTAATTTTTTCATTTTAAAAATATACATCTGGATCTACACTTCATAGGCTTATTCGTTAGATAAGTTCTTAATTCCCTATATATTTGACCGAAGATGAAGGATAATTTCTGAAGCTTATCCAAGCGTGGGCGTCTACTGCATCAGATGATTAAGTACGTAACCAAATTTCGCTCTCTGCGATATACTCAACTGTCATTCACTTTCGAGTGAATAATTTGTCGTAGCTGTTTTTCGTGTTAAATGATTTCCTACATGATAATACGTCTAAAATGAGAAATACATAGTATTAAAAAGGCCAACGATATATTTAAAAGACTTTAAAATACTCACAAAAATTTTAGCTATTTCATATATTTTTTTTAGCAAAACGTTTTTAGTTTTGTTAAAACGTTATGCTACTCTACGTTAAAGTTTCTCAAAAACACAAAAATTACTTAGTTCGTGTTCCAAATCATCTAAGAATTGATAGGAGACTAAAGAATTTCCCATTTCATTCACAGTAAGCGAGTGTTCGATCATATACATAATAAGTTACTCAACTAGTAACTTTTTTGCAAATTCTTTTTTCTAGTGTGTGTACAGGAACTACCACGGCTCACTTGATTTGTGGGTATGCTAGGTTGGAAAATAAACTCTATAAGGTGTGATTTATTTTTAACGTACTAGGATATCTCGAAGATTATTTACACTCCATGTAAGAATTTCAATTCTTGAAGAAAGGGAAAAAGAGTGGGATGTTAAATTTTTTGCAAGGTGGTGGTAATAGACCAAAGTGACGTAGGCTTTTTATTGGGTTTATTTTCAAAACAAAAGAAAAACGGAAATACCCTTTAGAGTATTTTGAAGTTGAAGAACTTTAAAGAAAACCTTACTAAGAAGCAGAATTATTTCTTTAACGTATGAAGAT
Source organism: Trachelipus rathkii (assembly GCA_015478945.1). Lineage (NCBI taxonomy): Eukaryota > Metazoa > Arthropoda > Malacostraca > Isopoda > Trachelipodidae > Trachelipus > Trachelipus rathkii. The sequence goes on along the minus strand of JABUQX010062871.1, from coordinate 12,051 downwards.
TTAGAGAAAGAAATCTATTATATTTCTTGAAGATTGACCATATATTTAGAAATTGGCAGTTTAAAGCTCTTGGTCTGAAATAATAAATATCAATAAATTCAAAATATGTGCATGATTTAAATGCAGAACAGAGGAAGTGGTGTTTCGTTGTGCGATAAGACTGCTCAGGTTAACACCCATTGATTGTATAAGTCACTCTAGCTTACTTTGTGGAGGGTAGTGTTGTTTCTATAGGATCACTTTTGAAATTAGGATGAGTAGAGAGAAAGTTGAGAAAATGTAAGTAGATTTCAGACGGTGGTATGCGTGATAAGACAAGAAGTAGAATTGTTTTGGGCGGAGCACAATCAGTTATTTTATAATGGAAAATTCCATTTCGGTAAGTATGTGTCCGAGTCTTTAGCATGGGAGAAAGCAACAAAGGGAGTTACGGGGGTGTCATGAAATATGGAAAAAAGAAAGTGAAAATCTGGTATGATGTATGTAGTGAAGAGAGTAAAAAAAAAAAAAACCTGTGGGTGATGTTATGTGGAGTTTAGGGACAAAGGCATTCGAGTGTGTTCTCTGTGATGTAGATTGGAGTCGATGAGTAAAGAAATAGTTTGAATTGCAAAATTTATTTTGCAAAAGTAATATTGATGGTTCACATTAGTACCTAAGGCCACTTCAAGAGTACCACACAGAGGAGAAGGTTATCTGAGACTTAGAAACATGTGAACACAATTGTGAACGAATCAATGAGGAATATGTAGTAATTTAGTGGTATGAAATTGGTCAGAACAGAAGTGTAAAGAGTGGGCGAGGTAAAATATTGAGTGGATTTCGGAGCGAGATTGTTAAATAGTTGTAATTACATACTAGTTAGAGAGGAGCGTGGTATTTTTCGAGAGACACGGCAGTGAGAGGTTCGCGACCACTCAAGGGGGCCAGCGAGCGGATATACGGTGGGTTGCGCAGTGGGTAACAAAAAATAAAATATAATCAAATGTAACACAGTTGTTATTTATAAAAAGTTAATACTTAATAAAATAAAAATTATAAACTTAATGCATCGAAAAGCATCTTTTATTAAGGAATTTATATATATATATAGTGAGTGAGTATCCGGTATAAGATAATATAATAAAATAAAAAGGATTCTATAGTTGTTTTATACTTGTTTATTTCGCAATTATTCTCAGCTATATATATATATATAATATATTATATATTATACTAAATATATATATATATATACTATATATATTTTTTATATAAGGATATTACATATATAGTAATATAATATATATATATATATACGGTATATGGGGTAATTATTGGGTCGCGAGGTTACTAACTTTATGCGTTTTGGCCTTCGGGGGGTCGCGAGACTTAAAGGTTGAGAAACGCTGTGTTAGAGGAAGCAAATGTTGGTACAAATCAGAGGCAGATGGCATTGGTGTACTGTGGGAAGGAAGAATGGGATTTTAAGAGTTTTCGTGACACTTTGGTGAACATATGTGACGGATTAGGAAAAAAGAGTGAGGAGAGAATGAATGTGACAGAAGAATCAAATAGTGTATGGTATGGGAGTCAGAGAATTAAGAAGAAAGTGAGTGATGGGCCCATGGAGTATAAGGGTGAGTGGGGAGATGGAAAAATGTTAAATATAAGGGATAGGTTTGGGAATATTAAAGAATGTATCATTTGTATATCCCAGTATCATTTCGCATATAAGTGTCCTAGGAATCCTAAGAATCAGGATGAATGTGATGTGAATAAAGTATGTAACAACTAACAATAGAGAATATGAGAAACCGGTGTATAAGGATGAAAGAAGTGAAGAAAAGGTATTTTATGGGAACTATAGTGAAAGGAGGAAGATAAGTATGAGTCGGAGGGATAACAAAACATATGTTAGGGGATACAGTGAGGGTGAGACCATGAGGAATAAACTGAATGGATTAGGATATATAAAGAGGTGTGACATATGTGGTTCAGAGTATCGTTTATGGAAGTATTGTGATTCATATAGGACTGATCAAAGACATGTAAAAAATGACATTAGTGAAGAGGTCTACTGTGAGCAGAGGGATATATTTAGGTGGATATGGGTATAGTGGTTATGGTGGTGGTCAAATTCGTAGAATAGATAGAGGAATTAATGTAAATGGAAAGACTGATAGAGAAAAGAATGAGGAAGAAATGAAGGCGATTGAGGCGATATGTGTAGAGCTTATGAAGGACACAACAGAGAGTAAGAGTGATGATGATAGAAAGGAGAGTTCATGTTATGTTGTGTCAGAAACAAAAGTGGAAAAATGGAAGAGAAGTTGGAGATAAATGATGGTAGTAGTAGTGGTAGTAGCAGAGTAGTAGTAGAAAAGATGAGATGAAGCATAGTGAGATAGACTGTGTTGAGGTTACGAAAAATGTGGAGGTGAAAGGTAGTGTTGATAGAGAGGTAAAAGATTAGGGGCTTTAAAGGAGGAGTTAGAAACAAAGAATGATGAAGTGTTTGATGTGGAAGAGTTTTAAGAAAATTAGAAAGGGTGAGAGTTATGCAGTTTGGAGAGAAAGGGTTTATGACTATTTTTCTGGGGAGAGTGAAGTAGATGAGGATGAAGATTGCAGAGAAGTATGATAAAAACAGCAGTACGAGAGGATATGATAGCCATAGTGAAAAGTGAAGTCGGTAGGTGACTGTGAGAGTGAGTGTTGTGAGCTTTGTGTTAAGTGTAGTGTGTTTGGGTGTTTGTTTCTGTTGTGTTGATATATGTGGTGTGGAAAAGTGAGGAAAAAGGATAAAAAAGAGAGGGAGAGAGAAGGATATAAGATTGATTATTTTTGTTTCAGGTGTGCTTTGGAGAAGTTGGAATGTAGGGATCATTCTACTTGAAGAGTATAGGGATGCGTAATATAGACTTCAATTGTTTTATTTGTTAGTAACACAGTCCAAAGACTGTATGTAGATAGAAGTAGTGTAGAACCTTTTATGTTTATATGATGATGTTATTAACTTGTGTTTTATCGTTTCAGTTATTAAATAACAACTATGTAATAATGTCCTAATGATGATAAAGGTAACTAACAGTCGATGATGAAGGATATGGATTAAAGAGGAATCAGAGGTATACAAGTTCGATTATTTAACGTTCATGTAAGGCTAGGTGGGAGATATGGTTTTACGTGGTGTCTGCACTACTCGCAATACGAAAAGCGCGCAAAAACATGCGAATGTCGAATGGGTGTGAAATATTTTTATGGCTTCTGTGAAATTGCACATAAAAAATGAGGTGAGCTCTTCCTCTCGACATTTTTTTTGACGGTTTCTTCGTTTTCTACGCCAAATACCCGATACGCGCTCAATGTTTTCCAACAATAGTTCTTACAGGTGTAATGTGAAAAGTTGAAGAAAACAATGGTATTCAAGACAGTTCATAATATCGAACATGTAATGTAAACTTGTTAAGTGTAGCATAACAAATTTTACACCTGATGAAATTCTCCCTACCAACAGACACACACGGGAGGCCAGGAACCGTACCAAGGCTGCGTTCTTCGAGACCAAACTCCATCTGTACATTTACTAGTATTTAAAAAAGGTAAACGAGACCTTTGTTTCACGCTAAAAGACGAACCCTCCCATCCACGCAAGAAAACCCCATACCATGCCTCTCAGCCCTCTGCGCGCCCAATGGTAATTCTGCATATAGCCAATAACAGTGATGCCGGGTTGATTCCCCGACCATACGATACGTTCGATTATCCAAGACCGCCCAGCAGATAACTCACGGTCGAGGTTACTGGGGTCATTAACCCAGCGTACACGGTATGTTTGAGATCGCCACAGAAAGTTGTGAGCTCGCAGTGGTGTTAAGGGTCGGTTGAGATGCGCAGGGCCATGGAAATGGACCACATCTTCCGATCCGATGCTTCCCCTAAAGTTCTGTCGAGGGTAAGTGTCACTACATATGAGTTTAGCACTAAGTTGGCGTATGGTCTTGACGGAATTCTTCTTGTGGTTCTTAAAAGGTATATCACTCAGGAAGTCAGCAAGGAATGTCTGCAGGAAATGGAGGTAACGGCTGTCCTGTGAAATTTACGCCTCGAAGAACAAGGGCCCGATAATGTTGCCTTACTAGGTTGGTTATACTCACCACCAAGACGGTCTGACTGAGTATATTCCTGGTTATGGTCTATTAGTGAATGTTAGTATGGTGAGATTATTGGTTTCCGGTGCCTAGTATCTGAAGTTCCACTGTTATTACATACCGGTTATTGGTTAGAAGCGGAGATGCATCGGTCCATAAGATATTTTCCAATAAGTCCGGCGTACATTCCATAGAAAGCAATCAAGGACCAGCCAGGAATCCCAAACGCCCTATTTTTTGGTCTCCACCGATTGCAATTCGATGCAACGATGTATGGCCTTATATGGATAAATGTTGTTATGCAACATGAATCCGTCGTATGGTTTCCTTCGATATTCCCAAGACCGAAATAGTAACAAGTAGAAACTGGACCCAAATTTTTTTACCTGACCCTGGACCTCTTTTACTTGTAAGTTTTTTGGCGCCCTTCGGAGAAGGGCGCTCCAAACGGTTTGCGTAGCTAACCGTTGTAATCTAGCTCCCCCCGTATTTTGGCCCTTTAGGGCTTTTAGGCCCTGTTTTTTATGTTTGGCCTTATATTTCGGTTGTTGGCCCTTGTTGATATTTCCGGCTTGATACCGTATCATAGGCTGATAATCTTGACCATTCCTTAAGGTGAAGTTGAGGATTATAGGGATTATCTGAACTCAGCCAGGTACCTGTCGCCTTGCCTTTGGTAGGTAACTGTCCCTAACATGAGATCGTGTAGGTACCTGGTCTGTATGGATCTGTCCTAACTTATTTCCATTCCACCCTTCACCCGTTTACTTAATCCACACACAACACACACACACACACACACACACACACGGACCACACACACACACACGTACAAACACTCTACTACTATATTTATATCTATTATTATATATAATATATTATATATATAATATATTTATAATATATATATAATATTATATATATATATATATATATATATATATATATAATTATAGTTATATATATTATTATATATATAGTATATCTATATATATATTATATTATATTTATTATTGTTATCCTATGACACTCATACACACACACTTACACTCACCCTAGACACTTACCTTACACTCACACACACACCCACACGCACACACAGACACATCCCCACAGCAGCACACACACACACACCGATATTTTGATGCCTCAACCTTGTGAGTTGCCTCGAGCATTGATGCCGCCAGCATGATACCTCAACTTGATGCACCTATATTGTTGTTAGCTTTATGTACCTATCTTTGGATGGTCATCGTTTGATGGCTCAACCTTTGATGATAAGCCATCTTGATGACTCTCGAGCATTATCTTGATTGGTTTCAGTTTTGATGGACTCATGATTATGATGAGTAAACTTTGATTGTTCCAATCACGCTAAGGAGTGTTCTAGGAGTGTTCTATTAGTGTTTCTATGGTTATTAGATGAGTGCAAGGTGGGAGTTGCCAAGTGAGTGCCAGTGGAGTGCCATGAGTGCCAACGTGACGTAGCCACATAGTGCCAAGCTGCGAGTGCCACACTATGACAACTGAGTGGCCACTTTTCAAGCCTTTTCTAGCCTTCCCCTGAGCCTAGAATAGCCCTAATTATGGTGTCTACCCCTAGGTATAGGTATGAGATATTCGATTGGTGTATATTAATAATTGTCTTAGGATCAGCTTTTCCTACTGATTTTAGTTGAGGCTATTTTTTCTAGCTTTTTCTAACGCTACCTTGCCCTACATCATAGAACAACGCTAATAATAATGGCTTCCCCTAGGTCATAAGCAGACCACCAGGACGCAGCGATGGAGCCTCTCCGCCACAAAGACATCAGCCCCGCGACCCGTCAGGTGCGGAGCAACCGCGTATTCCCGCGCCGCCGGCGTGCGCCGCAGACGCAATGAGTTCTGCTGCGGTACCCGCCCGCCCGGTGCGACCCGCAGGCGCTAATATTTCCCGCGAGCACGAAAAATATATATATACTATGAGTCATCATTTTTATTTCATACTTAAGACATTTTTATTAAAAACATTTTTTGGCGTTTCCTGAATAATATCTGTAACTCATTTACGAGACCTGATTATTATTATATCTATTATTTAACCCATATTTCATAGTTGGGATATCAATGTTAACTATTCAAAAAAAATTTCTTTTCAAATTATACTATGAGTCATTTTATATATTTTGTTTATTAAAAAACATTTACATTACAGCCCTGTAAAGCAGTAAAAACAGTTAATAGCGCAAATGCCTAGCACCAGAGGGAATAGTAAGGCTTTGTTTTTGTTTTTATGCTTTACTGCTTTAACTCTATATTTATATAACATATTTTTTCATTCAAATTTGCTCACCAAACAATTTCTGAAAGTAGAAATTTATGAAAATTAAAGGCTTAAGAAAAAGTGGAGAGTGTCTGATTAATATAACATTTTATATTTACTACAATGTACGAAATTTTATTTAATATAAAAACATTACTTTACAGACCTTATGAAACAGTTAAAAACAGTAATCCAATAGAGGTGTTACCTGCATCAAAGGGATTGCTAGGCTTTGTTTTACTGCTTTATCTGCTTTTAACTCATATGTTTTACTGCTTTAACTTCTATATATATATTAACATTACATACCTTAAGCAGTAAATCAGTAATCAATAACGCTGTTGGCAGCAACAAAGGGTGGGATTAGTAAGCTCTTGGTTTACTGCCTTTACTGCTTTACTCTTTAATTTCTATGTTTTACTGCTTTAAACTTCATATGCTTTACTGCTTTATTAACTCGGCTTTATATTTCTTTCCAGTGATTTTCTTTTAATTTTGTTATTTTTGTGTTGAATGATGTCTTTTTATTCTTGTTAGTCTTATGTTGATTGATTATATTTTTATTTTATTTAATTATATTTTTTGTTTGCTTCATAAATATTAAATTATTCATATAACAACACACACACACACATACACACACACACTTACACAATACGCACACACACACACACACACACACGCACACACACACTACAGACGCCCCTGCTTAAACAGCAAAGGAAGATGCTGCTCATATGAACATAACGATATAATTTATTAAACACATTTTCTGTTTAATTAAACACGTACGCTTCAAAAGTGGCGTGAAAATATGTAGTAAAATGTATTTCAAAGTTTTCTTAATAAGTTTAATAATAAATCAATCATATCTTTGAACAAAGAAGTGTTATTATTAACTGTTTATACTTTTGGTTTAATAAATTTTATAAACTAAGTTTTAAAATTTTATGTTTTCACTAAAATTTTTATGGAATATTTTTATTTAAAACATATATTTTACGTACCTTAAAAAGCAATTAATCATGTAAAGGTCCAGTAAGGCAAGCGCGCTAGCAGCCCTCGACACCAAGCTATGCCACGTTTTGTTCTTTGACTTACTGCTTTACATCTCACTCAAAAAACAGTAATTAAGTATAAAAAAAACTACAAATAAGCCAAAACAAGGCACTTTATATTTATATACAAGATAGATCATTCATAGGTTTTTATTTTAAAGGAAGAGTCGTAATCGTGATTTCCATATTTTTGTGAATGTTACCCTAAAGAGTGAGTGTCAAAGTTTCTAGTTGGATTTTCGTTTTTATTATTTATTATGTATTCTATTTATTTATTATGTTATTAGTTATTATTATTATTATTATTATTATTATCTATTATTATTATTATTATATTATTATTATTATATTATGTACATTGACAGACCAACACGAGAAAACACAACAACCGCACTCCTTGCAGATACGAAACTGACCTCTTTCTGTAAAAATGTGTTGAATATAACTAGCTTTAGCCTTAAATAATACATAAACACCTTTTTGTACCTCCGGGGCGATTTAGGCTAATACCAGGTCAAAGTATATTTCGAAAACTGACCTCCTTCTGTAAAAGTGTTGAAGATAACTATCGTTAGGCATAGAATTGTTAGCATAAATTTAGGATAAGCCTTTTGATCCGGGTCTGAGTTTTTGGCTTACAACCACGTCCAAAGGTCTCAATTCCATTTGGGTCAACAAAATAGCGAACCAACGACAAAGCTTTAAAAGTTATATTTCAAACTGAAGACATGCTGGACAGGTAGATCCTTTTAAGCAGGTAGAAGGAAATGTTTTCCTTTCTTGTGAGTTTACGGAGTAATCCTTATCTCTATAGGACCTCGCGTATGTGTTTGGTCGAGAATTATTTTTTTCGCTTTTTTGAAGCAAGGTCTGATAAAAAGCTGTGTAGTAATATCCTTCATCAACCTTGATTAATTAGACCATATGTATAAATAACGTTAATAGTAATGTTAAAATTTTTGACTTGCTTATACCTGAAAACTGAGTAAACTTAATTTAAGCTCTTCTGTCACAAGTTTACATGTTAAACAACTTGTAAGTTTAATGATTGATTAAATCTGTCTAATTATATAGTAAAGTTTGTATTATCCTTATTTTTACTTTCTTAATAAAATATTTACAGGTATTTAAGAGTCTGAAGTATATAAATTATAAAAAGTACTTAATTGTAAGGATCTTTATACATTATAAGTGGTTAAATAAAATCGAAGCTTGAGGCTCAGATATGAAAAAACGATGTTTTTTCATACCTTAAAACCATAAAGCGATAATAAGATAATCTTCGACCAATCACATACGAGGTCATATAGGATAAGGATTACTCCGACCACTTAGATCATCTGGAAAATCATTTCCTTCTTTCCGATTGCCATAAAGGATCTTACCTGTCCAGCATGTTTCAGTTTGTAATTGTATTTATAAAATCTTTAATTAATCAGTTGATTCTCGATTCTTGTTTATACTGGAATTACTTTTTGACCCGGTATTAGGTTAATCAGCATGGGATACAAAATGCTTATCCTATAATTTTATGCCTTATTAATTTATGTTTCCTAACGTAGTTATTGCTTTCAAACACATTTTACAGAAGAGGTCAGTTTGAAATATATTTTATCCTGGTATTAGGCCCTTATAATCACCCGAGGTTGGTTACAAAAACGGTTTGCCTTAAATTTAGGCTCAAAGTAGTTATTTCAAACACATTTTACAGAAAGAGAGATGGGATTTGGTAAATGCATTGTGTGTTTTGTTTTTGTTTTTCTCGTGTTGCGATTGTTACATGACAGAGTGAATAATAATATAATATAATTAATAATAATAATAATAATGAATAATAATATAATTAATCATAATAATAATAATAATAATAATAATTAATAGATTAATAATAATATTATTAATAATAATTAATAATTAATTAGATACTAATTAATTATAAATAATGAATAATGAATATTATATCTAATAATTAATAATACAAGAGGAAAATGCCAACACCTGAGAAAGACTTTGATAATTATTTTTAGTAACATGAGGGAATAATTATTAAATGTAAGTTGTAATAATTGTTATTCTTAGTAAAAAGCCTTAAGAATGATTTTAATAAGAAAATACATATAAAATATTTGCAATAAAAACTATTTGTTATTTTGTGGATACTTTTATTACATGGCTAAGATTGATGTAAAGCAGTTAGTCAATAGAACAAAACTGGTATAGGTTGGTGTAGGAGGCTGCTAGGTGGCTGCCTTACTGAAGTGTTATCTGATTTATTGCTTTTTTGAAGGTACGTTAAAATATATGTGTTTTTAATTAATTGAAAATTTCATAAATTGTAGTTAAATAGATGATTTAAAGACTGATATTATAAAATGATAAACCAAAGTATTAAAAGTTTAATAATAATTCTTTTGTTCAAAATAATGGATGAATTTACTTTTTAGGAAGTTTTATAGAAACTTTGAAAATTAATGATTTAGTTATAATTAGAATGAAGTATATTCGCATTAAAGTTATACTTCGTGTTACATTAAAACATAAACTGTTTTTAATAAAAGTATTACTGATGGTCATACAAAAGAACTTATTTGTATGTTTAAGCACGGGGCGTGCTGTGTGTGTGTTGTGTCTTGTTGTGCTTGTGTGTGTGGGCTTTGTGTGTGTATTGTGTGGTGTGCGTATGTGTAAGTGTGTGTTGTTGTTGGTGATGGTTGTTGTCTTGTGTTAAATAATTAATTAATCAGAGTAGGGTATGTGAAGGCTAAATAAAAAATGAATAATAAAAATAAAATATCTATAAATGAGAGAAGAGGTGAGAGAATGTTTTTCACAAATAGTCCAGAGACCAATAAAAAATATTATAGAAGATATATATATTATAGTGAGTAAAGCAGTAAAGCGAGTTGATTAAGCTTTAGAAGTTAAAGCGAGTTATAGCGTAAAACATAAAGCCTGCTATCAATCCCTTTGTTGCCTAGGCTAACAGCTTTATTGAGTTATCTTTATTACTGATAGTGGTCTGTATGTAAAACGAATATATGACGTGTTATAAGCTCAGAGCTAAAACATATGCAGTTAATAGCAGTATAAAGCAGTAAAAAGCAAAAGAGCCTACTATACGTCCCTTTGGTGTAGGCACAGCGTTATTGATTACTATTTACTGCTTAAGGTATGTAATGTTAATAAATCAGTATGAGTTTAAAGCAGTAAAACTACGAGCTTAATGCAGTAAAGCAGTAAAACAAAAAGCCTACTAATCCCTTTTTTGCTGTTAGGTCACCTCTATTGATTTACTGTTTTACTGCTTGATTTCAAGGTCTGTAAAGTATATGTTTTTAAGAAAATTTCGTGCAATTGTAGTAAACTAAAATGTTTAATATATCAGACACTCTGACTTTTTCTTTTTACATACAATTTTAAAAAAATTTATAACATTTAAAAAAAGTATTAAGTAAAAAAATAAAAAAGAAAAAATAATGATTTTATATATGAGTTAAAGCAGTAAATCAGCAAAGCAGTAACACATTTCACTCGCTCTCTCCTGTGCTATGCAGATTGAGCTATGATTTATTTTTACTGCTTTAAAATCAGAAAGTCGTACAAAGTTTTAATAAAAAAAGTGATGTTAGTAATGAATCGCATAGTATATTTGAAAAAGAATTTTTTTTTTTTAATATTACCATTGATATCACACTATGAAAATATGGGTGTTATAGGGATTAATTAAAAATAGTCCGTAATGATTACCACAAAGTTTTCAGGACATGCAAAATGTTTTGAACTAAATATCGTTAAGGGTAAAAAATGAAAATGAATCGATCAGAATTCAGTAATATTATATATGTAGTATTTTTTTCGGCGCGCTTGAATATTGCGTGCCTGCAGTCCGCGCACGTGCGGCGATATAGCAAGATTGGTGTTGATTCACCTTGGACCACGGATTAGACCTTAACGAGAAGCATCATGCGTCTTCAGTACCGGTGACGTTGCACGCTGCTAAAGGGACACGCCGTTCAAATGGGATCCACAGCTAGAGAGAGCGGATATTCTTTGAATCCTGACGTCTTGCGCGGAGGGGCACTTCATGACTTCGAGATACGTTAACGTGGCTCTGCTTATGGCTAGCGCGTCACAGAGCATGCTATATAGCCGTGTATCCATATCCAGCTTAGTACAGATATAAGTTAGAATACAGGCGCTATCGAATCATGCCTCATCAACGTGCGAGAAGTTGTCCCACAAAGGACAACACTACCCACCAATCGACGTCCCGTGCGGATTAGCTCTCACTACACAATTGTAGAGCAGGGAGAGTAGGACCATCCCAATTCTTAACCGATTAGTTGCTATGTCTATTGTTCAGAGCGGAAAGGATATTCGTTGTGCTAGAATGAATTGACTGAATACTCATTACAAATACTGACAGGACTTGATTTAAATCCGCCTCCAGCAACTTCAATGTTATATACACCAATCGAACTATTATTGCACTTACATTCTTCTCTTTGAGTAGAAACTCTCTTCATTAAGTACTTAGCGATTCGGCCGATCTCTC
>JABUQX010062870.1:7500-37181 GCA_015478945.1 Trachelipus rathkii | reverse complement strand
CATCCATGCTGCCATCAAAATGGCCTCAATATAGTTCATAACTCTTAATTCAGTTGGGCTTTTATATGATTGTCATATGTTTGTAATTTTTAAAATAATGTAGTAATATACAAAGTTATGGTGATATCTTTCTTGTATTACATCTGCTATTTATAGTTAGACTGTAATTAAAATAGTTAATATCTATTTTGTCTGTAGTTAAAATAAGAATAATATTTCATAATACCTCAAACTAGCGTAATATTATTATTATTGAAAAATGAACAATAATTTTATTGTACATGTCATTGTGAGTCAGGAGATAAGGAGGCGGTCGTAAATAATATTACATTTAATGGAGCGAGAATGGTTAAAAATTAAGGATGAGATGATATATAAAAAACAGGCGTGTCATTTCTGTTCTTACAAACATGCAAAGATTTTGAAAGACCGGTCGCACAGCCTGTCATTTAGTTAGCCGTTCATATACTCCCCCCATCTAGGCTTTACCTGTTAGGTCTAAATATCTAAAAAATTTACGAACCGGCATTCCTGAAAAGCCTTGTACATTAACACATGAATAGTAACCCCATAAAGGTGCAGGTGTGTGTTCCATTTTTTGCCGTCCTATATCTCCCCTTAGGCTTACTGTTAGGTCTAAAATTACGAATAGTGTTTTTTTAATTGATTTTGTATAAACATTGAAAGTAACCCTAAAGTGCAGCTGTTCATAGTTTACGGAAATACAGGTTTCACCTTCTAGGTGCAATTGCCTGTACGGTTAAGGCATTTCCTCCTATTAGCTTTTGTATACAACATTCTCTGGAATTGGTTGGTTTCGCGATCCCCCTTTTTAGGGCGTTGACAGAGTTTCTCGTCGCTGCGATGAAAGCTTCTTCAGTGTTTGACGCGTTCGTACCTTTGGCACCTGTCTATGTGTCAACATGGTTCTTTTTCAAGTAACCACCCAAGTTCGTAAAACCGACTATTGCTTGTCACATACGGAAGATATGTCTCACCCCTAAAGACTATAGGGAAGCTTTTTTTTCCGTCGGGTAAATTAGTGCCGTGGAACTGTATACTTTCACATGCTTCCTCTCCACCTCAGATTACAAACAACGGCCCTCTATTCTTATCGTGAGTGAAGAATTAAACCGCGTATTTGAAGAAGTAAATACATGGGTGAACAAAATTACGTTTCATCTAGCGTGACCAATTCATGGGGTGTGACCATTGCACGAGGCGAAGCCAACGATACGAAAACGAAGATGACACTAAAAGATTAACTCTTGTATTCTCTCTGCATAACAATATTGAATCCATTTGACTTACGCAGTTGGAGATATAGAAGCACCCCTGAAGGAATATTCAGGCCCTCAAATTTCGGTTTCCAAATCGTCGGGAAGACAAATATCTACACATGTATCAAATGGCGGAAGAAATATGAAGACGACCTGTACTCGATGTCGACAATCTAGACCATACTTATCAATACAAGCCCATGCTTACGTATACACTGCTGTACCAATGAAAAACTTATATGTTTGACGGCTAATTAGCCAGAGTCATGGCGTTATCTGACTATTGAAAAAGCTTTACTTTTCCATGGGAAAAAGAAAATGGAAGATACCCTGCACTTAATAAAGACAAGACTTAGAAAATTATCTGCCCAAAGAGATATTTATACATACGTGACAACGGACGGACTCCCTAGTCCTGTCTCCGTTCCGAGAGGAATATATTATTAATAACCACAGTATCTGGCTATCCCAAGTCCTATGACCCAAGCTTCAAGCTTAATTAAATATTTGTGATTATATGTCTTTTAAAATTAATCTTTATTGATCTGTATGATATTTCTAAAATAATGCACATTCCTGTGATAAGGGCATATATGTAACTACCTTTTTTTTAATCAAACTAATATTGTCGTCAAGATATTGTAATATATTTACTTTAATGATTTTTAAAACTTGCACTTTTTTAAAAATATTTTCTGCTAATAGTCTTGAGACTAGTTTTGGTTCCTATAATTATATTATATATATATATACCTATTATATATATACTATAAATATAATATTATTATACCTTTATACATATATATATATATATTATATATATATAATATATTATATTATATATATATATAATAATATATATATACTTATATAGTATTATATTATATATATAGTATATATTTAGTAATATAATAATATAATATAATAATATATATCATATTATCTATATATATATATAATGATTTTTTTGTTTTTATTTGTCATTGATCACGATGGATGTAAAGGATACAGTCGATAAATATTACTTTGATGTGAAACAAGCCCTGTTACAGTTATTGGAGGCTTTTCAAGTTTCGCATCAAAGTTTCCTCACATTAATAAAAAAGAAACGTGAAATAATCTATTTACTAGAAGATGAGGATGCCTTTACTCTACATAAACCTATTCGGAAAAAATTTTTTGCCCCCAGGGGTCATTCTCTTCACTATGATTAACGTCTCGCAGTTAGATTTGACAGAGATATAAAATATCATAAATCTCCTTACAATGAAGTGGTTCATTCAATAATTCGTTTGAGATAGACTGTAACTATTCAGGTTTTATGGTTTTAAAGGCTTAAAGAATAAACAAGTCAACCGAAACTGTTGCTGAAGCTGTGAAGACGATATATAATCTATGATGATCAACAGCATATCCTCAATATTGAATGTGGTCAGATAAAGGGTCAAGAGATTTTTAGGTAAGAGTTTTTTCAAGAAATAGTTACAGAGTATGATTATAGGATACTACACACAATTGTTCCAGTTTAATAAAAGCTGCAATGTGGGAAAGAGTACCAAAGAACTATTAAAAGAAAGAATGCATAGGTATTTCACGAAGAAGAATACATTTATAAATATATGGATATACTGCAAGACTTGGCTATTACTATAATAGGTCTTATATCATAAGAACAACTTTAAAAGACAGACCCCCCTAGAGATTTTAGGTAAAGAACAAAACCCTCAGAGTCCGAGTTCGTCCCGTGGTTACGAAAATAAAAGTTAACACAGGCATTAAATTTAGGAGATTACGTCGAGAGTGTCTAGGTCAGTATGAAAATTTCAGAAGAAGGGTATGAGGCTGGATGGTTCAAGAGAAAGTTTTTAAAGCAGATACATCAGAAATTCCCAAGAGATGGCGGTTAAAATTATTACTTCTGTGAAGATCTTCAAATGGTGAAATAATAAAAGGAGGGTTCTATAAACAAGAATTACAGAAAATACGATTTGATTCCTTAGCAGTCACACGAGTATTAAAATAGAAAAAATATTCATTTCATAAAGGAAACAAAAGGTTTTTAAAATAAAACAGTTATCTTGTCAAATGGGTAGGTTACCCCGCGAAGTTTAATAGTTATATAAATGCTATGTGAAATATTTAAGAAACCATTGATCAGTTTACCTTTGTCGAACATGGAGAGTAGATCATTTTTCTATTTTAACGCTGCTTCATTCAGCTTCTAGGATCTGTTATCCTGAAAATAAAATAATCGGACTATTACAAGATCACGTCCCCCCAATTATGAACACCTAATAACTTCTTGCTCGAGAAATATATGAAGCAGGAAGATTTAAGAGTAAATAATTCCTCGGACGGCGATCATTATAAAGGAGAAAAAGAGAAGTAATGTCCTCTTTCATATTTGGCGTTCGTACGCGATACTTAGAAATGTTGATACATGGTTAAAAAGTACTTAAAAAAAGTAAACCTAATATTCAACCAATCAAACGGACACCTGCGGCACACACGTGCCAATATTCTTTCGTTTGAAAAAATTATTTATTTAGAGCACTGACACTATTAAATCCAGGCGGTTACGGAGCTGTGTTCAAGACTTAAACAAAAAATTTGAAGAAGAAAGTCACAAATATGTACAGCGACTTTTAATGTTTCCTTGTTAATAAATCCGCCACGTTAACAAGGGAATAAACGTTGATGTTAATCACATTAAAATTCTTCATGAGCATGTGAAACCTGAAAGATATAAGTTGATCTTATTTTCCGCCGGCGCCTCAGTGTTGGTTTCGTAATTGTTGTACTCACATGTATTTACCAGAATCTATCGGCGGGATCAAATAATAATCAAAACCAATCTACTAAAGGAGTCTTATATGCGTACTAATACTAACCCACAACGAAATGGAGGCAGTTATTCTATGAATCTCAAAAAAAAATATGACACCCAAGAATTCTCATGTACATTTTTTGTATGCATGCCTTCTAAGTTGTTTCAAGATCCAGGTATGGCCTATGTCTTTGAATATGCTGTAATGCACCTATCAGTTGTGATATAACCGTAGGTGACGTAGGTAGTTCATTTTCCTAAAGGTAATAGAGTTATAAGCCTTCCTAATGTTCACTACTTACCTATTAAAGTAAGACCCAACTGGTAGTTCAGTTCGCGTTTATTATTAAGAGGAACGTCGAAGGCAAACCCGTACCCATCACCAATTGGTACGCAGATGTGTAAAGTACACATTAGAAAGAAGCTCCTAAACGGTAAATAATAATAATAATGGAAAGAAAAGAGGTCCTTCAGGGTGTTCAAGAATTGCAGGGATATGGTTTAGGAGATATTTTTTGCTTCTTATTTCGTGAGCTATTCCCTGTTTAAATCAGGAGGTAAATCACCTCGCTAAAAGAAGCAGCCAGACGGAAATAAAACACAATCCAGCGATTTATGGCGGGGTGTCGACCCTCGTAGGGGCTGAAAACGTTACCCGCCTAGCCGATGTTCAGTATGAAATGGTTTAGATTATTGTTAAACGAAACTACGCCGGTTAAGATGACCTGGTCAAATGGTGTTAGAAAGGGGAAAAGACGTTGTATAAAAAATAGTGTCTTATAATAATAAAAAAAAAAAGAAAGGAAAAGTAAAAAAAAAAAAACCGTTAAGCAAGAAACGTCAAAATAAAAAAAATAATAAAAAAAAAAAAAATATGCAACCGTGAAAATAAAGGATATTTTTAATAATAATATACTTCTTTAACTGTACTTAATATATAGATGTGTACCTAAAGAATATTTTCATTAAAGGTTTAGCGTTAGAGTCGAGATTAATATGCATTTTCCTCATCCCTCCAGCCCAACTGTTGTAAGAGTGAATTGAAATCCTCTTCTCAGTGAACCACCCCTTTACACAGATCAGCCTGAGTGATGTCCAATTTTATTAGTAATTCAATAATCCCGTTCACGCCGACACAAATTACGCGATTTGTATGTACCCTCTCGAAATTCAATATTCCCAGGGGCCACTTCTGAAACACAACTACCTTGACCCTTAATCGAATGTGTTTTTATATTTTGAAAGTGAAAATTAGTTAAACGAAGGGATGGATCAGCATCTCACAGGAACCGATCACCGTAGTGTTACACAGGGACAAATTTCCTGTATACATGTTTTAATCAACTTGAGGTGTTTTTTTAAATGTAACATTCTCTCGGAGCCGTCAGGCGGCAAGTTAACCCGTTTATCGGAAGTTATATGTGAAACTTTTACTTAAATTATTTCTTCAAGATGCGGACAAGAGTCTCACCTGCAACTCATGTGGTTGACTAATAATGGTTACTATAAATTTAAAAGCATGTTTTATGAGAAAACAATATGAACCGACGCTGCTAAGGCTTTAAAAAGTGGAACACGTATGAATATTATGGACGTGTAAAAGGGTGATATATATTCTCTCAGGAAAGACTTATCTTACCAGCTGTAGATACTAAAATTCGATTAACTAGATCTTGCACCTGAATTTGCCTCTTAATGTTAAAAGTTGCCCTTTTTTTAGCCACAACGGCGGCTCCAAAGCCTATCTTTAAATTACAGGATGCTTATCTATATGTACGTAAAATGAAATTATCCCCCATTAAACATATGGAAATAGAGAAAACTCTTTTGACCGATACAGCAAAATATCCAATCAAGAGAATTGAGACTAAAATTTTCAACTTTACCCAAGGATTACTAAAGTATTATAATATACCTAACATTGTTAATGGTAGCTTACCTCAGAAGGTATTAATAGGAATTGTAGAACATTAAGCATTCTATTCTGGAAACTATGGAAAGTCCCCCCTTATTAAAATTTACCCATTTCGGTCTTAGGGGAATCAATTTGCATGTGCGGAAAGTGGTCACCATACGGTCGGTTGAATTATGAATGATATATGGAAGACTCACATTCTCAATTGTTCGCGTCCTTTTTACGCATTTATTTGCCAATACTGTAATGTGTCTCTGACAGCGATAACGGTTACAGGTGGTTTGATCTCATAGACGTATTGGCTGGAAAACCAGTAATTTATATGCATACGATCTCACAGTTGATCTTTCAGCTTGTATATTGCTTTATCTCTCACATATTCTAAGAAAAGGAACATTAGGATTGGGTCTCAAATTTGGACAAAGTCTGACACATCCTCAATCTCAGTTCTGATGTATTTGGAACATCCTCAAATCATCGAGAAATTGACAGAGTACGAAATATAATTTTGAATTATTTCCCGCATGAATTAAGGAAGAGAAATTTAAATGCCTTTAGAAACGAAGGAAGATTTTTAGGTGTATTCGCATGTAATGAACTCTGTTCTGGGAAATTGGATACCGACTCTGGTCTTATCGGTTCATAACTCTCTCTCCTTCTCGGATGTATCGAGCAAATGGACATTGGTATAGCAAGTGCGTATGAAGAATTAAACAATAATGTTGGGTATATTTCCTAGACTCTCTGCATTTAGAGTATGATAGTAATCATTACTGTAACATCCTTTTCTTAAAATATAATAATGTTCAATATGTTAAGACCTTATTTTTTGAACAACCTATCAGTTCTAATTATGTTGGCTGTATACTGTATTATTTCATTATATGTTTTTTAAATAATGTTGTCTTTTAATAAACTTGTAAATATATTTTGATGCTAAAAATTTATATGTCAATGATTATATAGCTTCTAATTATGTTATTAACGCTTTTAAAATAAAAACTTGTTTTCTTTTCCTTACTTTTTAAATAACTATTCTATACTAAAGAAAAATATGACTTGAACCAATAGATCATAGATTCCAAAAGATCAATAGAGCATAGGATGTTACAGCAAGGGGCGGAGAGGGCAGTGGATTTACTATTTAGAGGTATGTAAAAACGTAAATTTTTAACCGTTCATAAACATGAAAGTTAAAAGCAGTTTTTAGTTAACAAACAAATAAATAAACTTTAAAAATTAAATAAAAAAAATAATAATTTTCTGAAAAAAAATTAAGTTAAAACACAAAGCTCATCGTAAAAGTTGTAAAAAATTTGATAACAACCTTTATATTAAAGAAAAAATAATATCCTTCGTCTTTAATGTGTTTACGAACACCCATTTCCATACCCCACCTCACCCCCCCTCCCCCCTTACCCTTAAAACCACTACACCGATCGATGCTATATATATATATATATATATATATTAGGTATATATATATCATATATATACTATATATTACTATATATATATATATATATTATAATATATATAATCATATAGAAAACGTCATAAAACCTCATTTTTAAAACCATCATTAATTCTATTTATTTGTAAGGCCAAATTCTGTATAATCACAATCTAAAAAACTTGGTCATACCGGTCTGTTAATTATAGTGTTTAACGATCATTTCCCATACCCCACCCCCCCCCCCCTAACCCTACAACCATACACCGTGTGTGTATATATATAGTATATATATATATATATATATATCATATATATATGATATATATATATATATATATATATACTATTCTATATAAATATAGATATTATATATATTATATTTAGGATTACGAACATTTTTCATTTACGAACATTTCCAGACAATTAATATATATATATATAAAACCATCATCATCATCCACAGAATAATATACTATTATAATAATATAATATATATATATATATATATATCATATACCTAAAATATATATATATATATATATATATATACATATACTATATATTATATATATAATCAGATATAATATAATATAATACATATATATATATATATATATATATATATATATATATTATATATATATATATATATATATATATATATATATATATATATTATTTTAGGATTACGAACATTTTACATTTTAGAACATTTCCGACAATATATCATATTATTATTATATATATATATATATATATCTCTATATATATCTTACTCAATATATAATAATATTTTATATATATATATCTATATATATATATATATATATATATATACTATATATATTATATATATATATATATATTAGGATTACGAACATTTTACATCTTTACGAACATTTCGAACAAGTATATATATATATATATATATATATATAAAACATATTATAATATATTATATATATAATATATATATATATATACTAATACGCAATATATTATATTATTATATACTATATATATACATATATATATATTATTTAGGCTTTCACGAACATCCTTTACATTTGTACGAACCATTTCCGAACACATATATCATATATATATATATATAATAGCGTTAATATATATACTTATCCATATACTCATTATACTATATATCCACGACCACCTACTATCTAATATACTATATAATAAGTATATACAGGTACATTATAACACCATATACTAATATATATATAACAAGTAGTAAATATACTAGACATATAAGGTATATATATATATATTTAGGATTACGCAACATTTTAATCTTTAAC
The DNA here is from genome assembly GCA_015478945.1 of Trachelipus rathkii. NCBI lineage: Eukaryota > Metazoa > Arthropoda > Malacostraca > Isopoda > Trachelipodidae > Trachelipus > Trachelipus rathkii. Next base: position 28,387 of record JABUQX010062870.1, on the reverse strand, counting down.
GAACATTCTCCGAACAAGCGATAAATATATATATATATATATTAGTATATATACTATACTATATCACTCGACTACCTACAATCCTAGATATTACTCATTACTAATTACACCTAATAATTATATATACTGCATACGTTAGCCATCCCTACACTAACTACTAATCTCATATATCATATTATTATACCCCAACCTTCATACATATAGATAATATCCTTTATATATATACTAATATATATATATATATACTAAATATATAATATAGTATATATTATATATTATTATAACATATATGTATACAGGGGTTGGTCTTGCTAATGATATACTATATATATATATAATATGATATATATATATATATATAATATATATATATATAATATATATATCATCAGGATATATAGTTTCTCTATCTATACCGATATATATTACTATAGTATATATACCCTCCCAACCTCACACAACATATACATATATATATTAACTAATAATATATATATCATACTTATATATATATATATAATATATACTATAAATATGTTATATATATAATATTCTATATAGTATATATATCAAACTAACCTTTGTTTTCTTACGATTGCGACACCTCTTGATTCACTTGAACAGCTTTAAAAGAAGTCAGATAAAACGTATCTTTGTATACACAATCTAAAATTAACGTCACCGATTTCAATTACCTTCCTAGCCAGTAACAAATTGTTGTTTCATCGAAGTAGCGACACTCGTTGTATTTTCTCATCCATTCTCTTATCCGCAGCCTTGACAATTCCTTTCAGTGCATAGTTTATTTTCGATGACATTGATATTACTTATCTAGCTTACATACTCACTAGGCTTGGTGTCTTACCATTTTCTTCAATTTCTCTTTCAGTATTTTTTGTACCTTAACTCAATATCCTTTCATGCATGAGTTATTCTCTCTTCTATTCATATAAGTACCTTTTGTCTCAATAATTTTACCTATGTGGTCTTTAAAAATACACCCATCTTCCATCTGTGTGCGACTAAACTCAATCCTTGCTTTCAATGATGAATTTTTGTTGAACATAAAAAAAACCACACTGAAAAAATCGAAAATAACAAAAAAAAAAACAAAAAAGAATAATATAAAAATAATGATTATGTCAATGACGCCTCTTCCTCCTCGTAAACTCGTCTCTCTGCTTCTCCTCTCTTCTCTCTACTCTCTCTTACTCTCTCTCTCTCTCTCTTTACTAGCACTTCATCTCTCTGATTGTCCTCTTCTTTCTCTTTCTCTCTTTCTTGTCTTCTTTCCTTCTTTCTATCTATGTCTTTTCTATCAAGGAATATGCTTTCTTTTCTCTGTCTTTGCCTCTTTATCTCTTTTTCTCTTTCTCTCTCTCACTTATATATATATAATATACTATATAATATACTATATATAGTTATATATATAAAATATATGATATATATATATACTATATATATATATATATATTATATATATATATATATATAATTAATCTTCAATCTGATATATATATATATACTATATATATAATATTATATATATAATATTATATAATTAGTATATATATACTATATTATATATATATATATATATTCTATCAATACCTATTTATAATATAATACTATTAAATGAAACTAAGAAAATAAATAATAATAATAACGATGGTAATAATAATAATAATTAAGTAAAATAAATAATAATAATAATAATAATAATAATAATAATAATAATAATAATAATAATAATAATAATAATAATAATAATAATAATAATAATAACAATAATAATAATATTAACAAATGATACTTAAGGAGGGTATATGAGGACAGGAACGGTGTGCAGGGGGGGACAAGGGATACCAATGGAGCGGTTCATTCATGGAACAATTCCCTACACTTTCAAAATTGTAGTTAAGCTTCGGGACGAGGACGGACGTATTTCTCAACTCTCTCTGCTGTAGATGCATCAGGAGCTGAAACAACACAATAGATGCAGCAGCACCTGCAGGAGCTGAAGTTGATGCGGATCAATAAACCACCAAAATCAAAGCAACGGACGATGGCTGAGGGGGGGGGGCGGGGCCAACAACCGGGCTGCGGATCGCGGTGCGCTGCGGTGCGGAACGCCTCAACGCGTGACGCGCGGAAATACACGCAATTAAAAAAAAAATAATATTCGGCAAATTAAATATTATTTATTTATTTATTTATTATTTATTTAGTTATTTATATTATTTATTTATTGTATTTATTCTATTATTAGATGTAATTAATTTTTTTTTGCATTTATTAAATTCGGTAAAAAACCGGCTGTTTTTTTCAGCGTCTACTTGAAGAGGCTCTGAAATTTCACAAATTGCACGGTAATTTTGTAAATTTTTTAAATTTATTTGCATAATAAAAGGCTGGGTTTTCTAAATATAAAAAAATAATTTATTGATTGACTATGAGAAAGCTTCGCTTTTTTTTTCGTCGATAAATAGGGGAGAAATTACACGGTGATTAACTCCCCCACGGTGATTAACTCCTCACGGTGATTAACTCCCTCGATATCGAGCGTTTCACGCTAATTAATATTTTCCCACGACCCCGGGGAAAGGCACTTTAACTACTAAATTCCTCCAAAATGTTTTTTTTTTTTCAGTCTAATTTTAATTTTACTAAATATTCGTTCATTGATTCTGCAAGAACTCTCTTATTTTATATAGTTCATTTGCTGCAAGAACGACATAACTTAAAATTTGATTTTTTTTTAGCTCATTACTATGACAAATTTACTTATGAAAACTACATTCCTCTGGAAACAAAATAGAAAAAAAAAACGCAATTTTTGGGTTATGTCGCTCTTGCAGGAAATGAATGAATGATATATAACTACTCATATATAGTATACATATATAATACTATCATACTTATATATATAATATACGTATATATATATATAGTATAACTATTATATAATATATATAGACTATATATTATATAGTATATGTATATATATATATATTATATACTGTACACAAAATATTACACTACTAATATATTACACTATATGATATACCATATAATACAGATGATATAATACTCTATTAGTACTAATTATCATACTGTAATACTCTAATAATATTTCACGGTTATAATGCTACTTACCTACCCCTATAGATTATACTAACCGGTACTAGCTCATGCGATATCCGCGTAAGTTACGTTGACTTCAGGATAACTACTCACATTATAATACTACGCTGTGAGGGTGAGGGTGAGGAGCCTACTACACTATACTTACAAAATACTAATATTATATATATCATTATATATATATATATATACCACTATACTAATTATAATACTATAATATATATATATAGTAATATACTATATTATACTATATATATATATAATATATACGTATATATATACAGGTATACTATACAATACTACTCATACTATATACTCGAGTACTGATACTACGCCTACCACTATTAGGACTATATACGTCATATATATTATATATAATATTAATATATATATATATAATACTATAATACTATATATACTATATATATATATATATATATATATATAGTATCATTTATATACATTACTATAACGATAGCTACTAACAATATTAATCATATAGCCTTTAAGTATATCATACTATACTACCTATATATATATAATATATAATATAATTTATAAATTATATCATTATGAAGTTTGAATTTCGGCGCGGGCGTGGTTCCCTCCGTTGAATAACAATATTCCCCTGACGTGCTGGTCACCTTATGGGCTAGCATTAAACCTTTTTACGGAAAAAACTCAAGTCGTCCAATTAACACGATATTAAAATTGCGATCCTCTTTAAGAATTCCAGATCTAATTCAAACCGAAACTAAATTCGCATAATTTAAAGTTAGCGGTTAGCGTTAGCTTCCGCTAAATTAGTTACCAGCTTTATACGGTTTACGTTAAAGAAATTAATATTTTGAGCTCAGCAACTTTTCGCGTGTTTAGCTGTACCCCACCACCATATATGATATATTATATATATATATACTATACTATATATATATATATATAGTATATATATACTATATACTAATATACTAATATATATATATATATATATATATATATTAAGTGGTGCAGCTTACAGCAAACAGGTTTGCTAGCTCAAAATATAATTTCATGGTGTAAAGTTGAAATAAAATTAAAAGGTGCTTAAAAATTAAAAGAAAAGTGAAGGAAAATTTAGAATAATTTTTAAGGTAGGAGTTTCTTTAATTTAGTGTGGGCGCTTTGGTTGAAGTAAATCTTATTTGTGTTTAGAAAAGTTAATTTGAATCTTATGTAGATGATATGCCTATGTTTTGGAATCGTACAAAAGTGTCATGAAAGTACGATATCTAGCATCATCATTTTATATTAAAAAAAATATATTAAAAAAAAAAAAGAGGAAACTTGTTAAGTTCAAAAAAAACAAATCTATATATACTTTTTAATGAAATATTACAATTTTTTTTTTTTTTAAATATCAGATAATATCTGATAAAATAATTTTAAAATATGCGTAGTTTTACTGCTAACAACCTTAACTTAACCTTAATGTAACCTTAACTTAACTTTAACTTAACTTACCTAAATAAATTTTATCACACCTAAAAACAAAAATTTGTGCAACTAAAAAAAATGTAGTTAAGTTCCTAGAAATGACACTTTTGTGCTAGTCCAAAACACTGGGCATATCATCTACATAAGACCAGCTAATTTTTATTTTATTGTGTACTAAATTTTTATCGATTTCGTTAAAGTAAAATGAAAAATACTTAAAATTAATTTTAAATTCATTATTTGGTGAAGCAATTTTTTTTTTTTTTTTTTTTTTTTTTTTTTTTTTATTTTTTTTTTTTACAGATGTCACCACCACTCACGGGCAGATCCCTAATCAAGAAGGGGGTGTTATTATCATCATCACTATCGCTACTATCAACGTTAATATTATTCTAGGCCAGTCTAATAATATCTTTATGATAATCACTATCAATGGTTTGCCCCTTCTGAAAAAAATAAAACCTTGCTTCAGTCGTATAGCCCCGTTTCGGTATTCCCTGTGATAGTATCTCTTCTTTGACAAAAAATATATCGAGTTGATCGTTGAAGCCCACGTCAATATCCGAATCTTGATTTTAGCTACGTGCCAAGATTTCCCTTAATTTATTTTTCTGTGGTTGTTTTCTTCGTCCATAATGCAGGCTTGATTGACAAATTTATATGTTTTCTTTTCGCAAGGGTCAGGATTATCAACATCCATTACTTCACTTGCTGTGAATCTACACGCGTACAAGGAAAAAAAACTATTGAGTGTTGGATTGACCTAATTATTAGGATTTAAATACTTACAAAGCAAAACTTTTTTTGCTATTTTTAATAATACCTTCTAAATTGATTTTAGCTGTCTTAAATAGAAATTAAAAGCTTATTAGATTGCTTAATAATTTATTCGTTGAGCGAGGTAAGTAGGTTGTTCTAAAATTTTAATAGAAAGTTTTTAATAATTGCCTGTGAAATTTGTTGAAGGCGAGTGACTACAAGAGGCTGGGAACCCTCCTAGTCATTTAGTTTTTTTTCCCAAGAACAGGTGTAGTGAAGGAATACAAAGGAGAAAATACAAACAAAACGGATACTAAAACAGATTCAGTAACAAAGATGAAAGTAGAAAATAAGAGACAAATCTTTAAAATTGTTTGTTTGAATATTACTGAGGTAAATGCTGAGGGTAAGAGAGAAGAGGTTGGGCTGGTTTCCAAGGAAAGGGGAATAGATATTTGTGCTTAAGTGAAACAAAGCTAAAAGGCAAAAGAGAGGAATGGTTTGGAAGCTACAGGGGACTAGTTTCAGGGGTGAGTGAGAGGGTCAGAGCTAGAGAAAGTGTAGCGATAATTATGAAAGAAGAATTATGGGAATATGTGAAAGAAAGTAAATTTGTTAGTTTAAGATTAATGAGGGTAAAAATGAAACTGAGAAGTGAAAACTGGATATTTGTAAGTGCATATGCCCCAGTAAATGATAGTGCTGAGGAAGTAAAGGAGGTGTTTTGGGATGAACTAAACGATTGTTTGGGTAGTTTTAATAGGAATGATAAAGCATGCTTGTTAGGTGATTTAAACGCAAGGGTGGGTGAAGTACAAGTACAAGGAATATTAGGCCCTTTTGGAGTACAAGGCAAAGACAAAAATGGGGGAAAATTGTTAAAATTATGCGCTGCGAGAAAGATGATAATAAGGAAATACATGGTTTAATAAGAGGAACATCACCAACAAATATACTGGGTTACGTGGAGTGACAGAGATACTTGCTTGCTCTCTGCTTGATTATGTATGTGTAAGTCAAATGGAGAAATACAGGTTGTTGGATGTTAATGTCGTATGGGTTGCAGCAGAGGGTATATCAAATCACTATTTAGTAGAAGCAAAGATAAAGGTGAAAGGAGGGTGGAAGAAAAGATTGAAATTTAACATAAGTGTAGAAGTTACAGAGTTGAGGGAAAATTAGGAAAATGAGAATATTCACAGAATACGAAAGAATTTTAGCAGAAAAATGGGAATTAGGGAAAGAAAAAGGGAGAAAGAAGGAAGTTCAGAGGTATGGAATATTTTTAAGGAAACAATACTGATGATCACAAGGGAAGTTTGTGGTGTGAAAAAGATTGACCGAAGGAGTAAAAAAAAAGGTAGCGAATGATGGACTGCAGAATTTGATGTTATTATTAAAAGGAAAAAAGAAGCTTTTGCAAAACATTTATCTATTAATAGTCAAGTTACACAGGAAGGAATACAAGAAATGGAAATGAAAGGTTTAAAATGAAAGCTGAAGGCTGTAAAAAGAAGGGCAGAAAACGAACGGTGGAGTGGAAAGATTGTTGCTAACTATCAGGAGAGGAGTAAACTATTCTTGGAAGGGAGCATTAACAATATTAGGAATAAAGAGAGGCGTCATAATTGGAAGTAAAGGCTTTGGATGACAAATTGAGTTTCAGGTGATAGAGAAATGGAGGAGAGATGGAGAAAACATTTTAAGGAACTACAAAATGCTGGAAGAAGAGTAGATGAGGAGGAAGTAAGAAAACAAATTAGACTAAGACAAAATATCACGGTGGAAGAGTTTAGAAATGTAAAATGAAGGCATATTACAAAGGATGAAATAGTGAATGCTTTTGAAGAAGTCCAAAAGAGAGGAAAATCTCTGGGTTTGATACTATACAAGTTAGAAATGTTGAAAAAGGAGTAATATTTTGTGGAGTGACTGATGAGATTATTTCAATGTTTTGCTGGGAACGGTGCGAGCACCAAGAGATTGGCAAGTTTCCCCGTCTTGTACAATTTATAAGAGGTAAGGGGTGACAAAAAGGAGTGTTTCTTAATTATAGAGGAATTAAGTTTATTGTGAATGTTGTAGGTAAAGTATTTATGAGTACGAATTTTAATCTGAACATAAGTTAAAAGTATTACAGATAAAGAGATTAGAGAAGCAATAATGTGGTCTTTAGGGTATGTCGAGGATGTGTGGATCAGGTATTTACCTTTGAGATGCTGGCAGAGAAATTCTCAGAAAAGAATAAAGACTTTTTTTGCATGCTTTCTTGATTTGGAAAAGGCACATGATAGAGTGCAAAGAGGGAAGTTGTGGAGAACATTAGAAAGTTATGGAATAAATGGTTTGCTATTAAAGGCTATTAAAGCATTTTACACGAACAGTAGAGGGTGTGTTAGGATTAACAGGAAGGAAGGGGAGTGGTTTAAAATAGGAGTGGGTCTGAGACAAGGCTGTGTTATATCTCCATGGTTGTTTAATATCTTTATAGATAGTGTAGTTGAGGATATGGATAGATTTGGGTAGAGAGATAAGCGCCTTCCTTTTGCCGACGATTCTGTGTTGATTGCCGATACAAAAGGAAAACTGTATGATTTGGTGCTTGAGCTTGAACGAGTGTGCCAAGGAAAAAGATTAAAAATTAATTCAGCTAAAAGTAAAATGTTGAAAATTAGTGCAAAACTCAAAGGAGACGATTCTCAATCTGGGTTGGATATCATAAAGGTGAATGGGGAAAGCCTAGCAGAGACAACAGTTTTTAGATAACTTAGCAACGGATATTGGGGCTTTCGGAGGCATGAAAGAAGAGATTGACCATAGAGTTGCTGAGGATGAAAGAGTATAAAGTATCCATAAAGAATTATGGAAATATGGAAATTTAACAAGGAAAGTAAAAATGAAATTGTTCGAGTGTATATCTGTTCCAACTGTTCTGTATGGATGTGAGACGTGGGCATTAAACTCTAAAATGAAAAAAAGTTAAGGTTCTAGAAATGAAAGGTTTACGAGATATTTGTAGGAATAAAAGAGATAGACTAGAATTAGATATGTAAGGATAAGAGATATGTGCCGATAGGAGAAACGTCTGATGGAAAGAGCAAATCAAGGGGTATTAAGATGGTATGGTCACGTGCTTAGAATGAATGATAATTTTCCTTTAATAGATTGACTAAGAAGGTTTTTAAGTCTGAAGTGGTAGGCAATAGGAGAAGGGGCAAACCCAAAGGGGTTGTTTATGGAAGTTAAAGGAAATCTATTAAATAGCAAGGGATTAGTATGGGACGAAAGAAATAGATTAAACGGGTTGATGATATTCACTTGGAGAGAATTAGTTTTATGAGAAAGTCCGTCAAGGGTGCAATTAATGAACAAACCTGGATACATACAAATAAGCCACAGCATTCCGATCTGCAACTTGACACCACCCCGCATGTTAGATGGAGAACGTGTAATAATAATAATAAAATAAGAAAAAAAAAAAAAAAAAAAATAATAATATAATAATAATAATAATAATAGTTAATAATAAATAATAATAATAATATAATAATAATTAATATAATAATAATAATATAATTATAATAATAATAATAATAATAATAATAATAATAATAATAATAATAATAATAATAATAATAATAATAATAATAATAATAATAATAATAATAATAATAATAATAATAATAAATATATACTCGAACATACGATCGACGGACAGTTGGCCGTTGACAACTGACTGACGGAGATTTGATCGGCGAACATATGACCAAAATGGAAAATAATGTTATTAAACATAAAAATATTTTCTAAAACATTTATCCTCTAACCTAACGTAATCTAATTACTTTAACCCAACAAAACCTAACCTAATTCATTTTGAATTAATTAAGGGGAGACTTTATCCTCGGACCCTCTACTTTTTGAAGTCAGAATCAAAATTTTCACATTTTTTTATTATCTAAATTATTTAGGAAAGGAATTTTGATACATTTTAGTTCTCATTATTTTAAAATTTTAAATGTTTTTTTAGATACAGAAATTTATTTAGAGAGGTGTCGAACTAAAAAATTTCAATTCCAGTCAAAATTGTAATTCCAGGTTGGCTTAGAGGTTAAAAAAAAGTTTTATTTATAATTATAGAAAATCTATTTTTTTTTTCATATTCTCAACCTCCCACCCATTCTTCGGATTTTACTCAGTCAAATAAATGGAATTGAAGCGGAGCCGGAAACCGGAATCCCGGAGCCGGAGCTGGTGCTGGTGCCGGAGCCAGATCCTGGCGTATAAATTTTTTTTTTCAAGAAATAATTTTTAGTATGAAAATTTATTGCCAGAAAATGTACTAAACATTTTCAAATAGTGCAGAATCCTTAGTCGAATCCGGAGCCGGTCCGGAGAGGAGTCGAAAGCCAGAGGCCGGTGCGGAGCCTGGAGGGCCAGAGTTATGAAACGTTTTTCAAAAAATATTTTTTTAGGTGAAAAATTTATTGCCGAAAGACGTGCTGAAAGTGGTTATCAAATAGTGCAGAAACCTTTGTCGGATCCGGAGCTGAAACGAAGTCATAACCAGATCCGGAGCCGGACCTGCGTATGAATTTTTTTCGGGAAATATTTTTTTTTTGTATGAAAAATTTTTCAACTCAAAATAAAAATTTAAAACAATTTTCAAATTTAGGCAGAAACCTTAGCCGGATTCGGAGCCGAAGCCGAAGTCAGAGCCGATCCGGAATTCCGGATCCGGATCCTGGGTATGAATTTTCTGCAGAAAATATTTTTTTTTAGGTGAAAAAATTTAATGCCAGAAGACTTGCTGAACAATGTTCAAATAGTGTAGAAACATTAGTCGGATCCGGAGCCGAAGCCAAAGTCTTATACGGAGCCGTATCCGGAGCCGGACCTGGGTATGAATCTTTTTCGGGAAATATTTTGGGTTTGGTTTGAAACCCACTTCTGTCAGAAGGCGTTGCGAACAATTTTCAAATGAGTGCAGAAACAACCTTAGTCGAATCCGGAACCGAAGCTGAAGTCAGAGCCAGATCCGGATTCCGGATCCGGATCCTGGGTATGAATTTTCTTTAAGAAATATTTTTTTTAGGTGAAAATTTATTTCAAGAAGACGTGATGAACAATGTTCAAAAAGTCTAGAAGCATTAGTCGGATCCGGAGCCATATCCGGAGCCGGATCCGGAAGCCGGATCCTGTGTATGAATTTTTTCGGGAAATATTTTTTGGTACGTGAAAAATTTATTGTCAGAAGACGTGCCGGACACAATTTCAAATAGTGCAGAAAACCTTAGTCGGATCCGGAACCGAAGCTGGAATCGGAGTCGCAGGAACCGCAGCAGCAGGGTCAGGAATTTTCTTCAGAATATTATTTAGGTAAAAAATTTATTTCAAGAAGACGTGCGAGCAATGGTGTTCAAATAGTGGTAGAAACATTAGTTGGAATCCGGAAGCCGAAGCCGAAGTCGTTATTCCGGAGCCGTTCCGGTAAAGCCGCGATTTCCTGGGTATGAATTTTTTCGGGAAATATTTTTTTTGGTGAAAAATTTGATTGTTCAGAAGACGTGCGACAATTTTCAAATTAGGTGCAGAAACCTTAGTTCGGATCCGGAGCCAAGCTGAAGGGGTTTGGAGCTCGTGAGCCGGATTCGGATCCGATCCTGGGTATGAATTTTCTTCCGAAAATATTTTTTGGGGTGAAAAATTTATTTCAAGAAGGACGTGCTGAACAATGTTAAATAGTCTAGAAACATTAGTCGGATCTGGAAGCCGAGGTCGTATCCGGAGCCGTATCGCGGAGCCGGATCCTGGGGTATGTGAATTTTTTTCGGGAAAATTATTTTTTGAGTGAAAAAATTGATTGTTAGAAGACGTGCCGGAGACGAATGTTGTGCAGGAGGAGTGGTGCAGAAACCTTAGCTGGATCCAGAGGGCGGAAGCCGAGTCAGGAAGCCAAGATTTCCGGATCCGGGATCCGGATCGGATCCCGGATCCTGGGTTTATGAATTTCTTCTAGAATATTTTTTTAGGTGGAAAAATTTATTTCAAGAAGGAGGTGTGATAGTAATAATATAGTGTAGAAACATAGTCGGATCCGGAAGCCGAAGCCAAAGTGTATCCGGTACTTACTAGCTGTGATCCTGGGTATGAATTTTTTTCGGGAAATATTTTTTTGCTGAAAAATTTATTGTCCAGAAGACGTACCGAACAATTTTCAAATAGTGCAGAAACCTTAGTTGAATTCCGGAGCCGAAAGCTGAAGTCGGAGCTGGCAGCCGGATCGATCCGATCCTGGGTATAAATTTTTCTCAGAAAAAATATTTTTGGAGGTGGAAAAATTTATTTTCAAAGAAAGACTTTGCTGAACAATGTTCACATAGTCTAAAACATTAGTCGGATCCGGGATTCGAAGCCGTATCCGGAGCCGGAGGCCTATCCTGGTATGAATTTTTTCGGAAATATTTTTTGGGTGAAAATATTGTCTTGAAGGACCCCCCGTATTTTTTGCCGACAATTTCAAATAAAGCAGAAACCTTAAGTCGTATCCGGAGCCGAAGTAAGGAGAAGGCGGATCCGAATCCGGTATCCGGATCTAGGGTAATGAATTTTTTTCAAGAAAATTTTTTAGATGAAAAATTTATTGCCGGAAGACTTGCTGAACAATTTTTCAATAGTGTAGAAACATTAGTCGGATCGGGAGCCGTATCCGGAGCCGGATCCGGAGCTGGAGCCGGAACTGAATTCTTTTCGGGAAATATTTTTTGTGTGAAAAATTTTTGTCAGAAGACGTGCCGAACAATTTTCAAATAGTGCAAAACCTAGTCGATTCGGAGCTCTTAGTATAGGAGCTTGGGTATATTGGAGCACGAAAGAGACGCGACTGTTTTTTGACCTTTTTTTGACCGCGACCTTTTTGGCCTTGAACTTTTTGGGCAACCTGAATTTTTACTTAACTTTTTTGGCCTTGACCTTTTTCTGAGAACCCAAATTTTTTGAGAACCCAAATTTTGTTGAGAACCCAAATTTTTTTGAGAACCCTAATTTTTTGAGAACCCTATTTTTTGAAGAACCCTATTTTTTGAGAACCCTAATTTTTTGAGAACCCTATTTTTTTGAGAACCCAAATTTTTTGAGAACCCAAATTTTTTGAGAACCCTAATTTTTTGCAACCCTTCGAAGAAGGGTTGCACCAAACGGCTTGCGGGCGCAAACCGTATGTACATGTCCCCACCCCCTAATGTTTGTTGAGAACCCTAATTTGGTTGGAACCCTAATTTTTGAGAACCCTATTTTTGAGGAAACCTATGTTAAACTCCTAATTTTTGGGAACCCAAATTTTTGAGAACCATATTTTTTATCCCACCGAGCTTTTTGAGAACCCCTAATTTTTGAGAACCCTATTTTTTTTGCCCCCTCCTTTGGGGGCTTAGCCCTATTTTTTTGATATTTCGGTCACATCTACACACGCGCACGCACACACACACACACACACAGATTTACTTACACACACACAGATTTACTTACACTATGACAGCTTTACCACACATATGTCACTTTTACCACACGATATACACTTATTGACACTTATACACACATTCACTATTTGACACTTATACACACTTACACTCACCCATAGACACGTTACATTTACCCATAGACACGTACATTTACACTTATACACACTAATCTAGTGATGTTCTATTAGTTTTCTATGAGTATTAGATGAGTGCCAGGTGAGTGCCAGGTGAGTGCAGTGAGTGCCAATGGGAGTGCCAATGAGTGCCAAGTGAGTGCCACATAGTGCCAAGTTGAGTGCCACATAGTGCAACTGAGGTGCCACTTTTTTTTCAAGCCTTTTCTAGCCTCCCCTAAGCCATAGAAAGCCCTAATATGGGTGTTACCCCTTAGTTATAAGGTATTGCGTAATCGATTGGTGTACTATTACAAGCGGCTAGGATGCTTCCTACTATGAGGTAGTACAGTATGACACTTATAAGCACTTACACTCTCCATAGACACTTACATTAAACCTTATACACTTACATTCACACCCGCACACAGATACACTTTACACTTACACTCACACACTCGATATTTTGATGCCTCAACTTGATGCCTCAAACTTTGATGCCTCAGCATTATTGCCCTCAGTATTGATGCCTCAACTTTGAAGGTTCAACTTTGATGACTCATCTTTGAAGGTTCATCTTTGATACCATCTATATTGATGATTTATCTTTGATGAAATCATCTTTGGATGGCTCATCTCTACCATAAATCAAAGAACAGAGTTAATATTGAATGTTTTCCCCTAGTTCATAAGCTAACCACCAGGGCTAAGCATGAGCCCCACCCGCAAAAGCAGCCAACCCCGCACCCGCAGGTGCCTCCCGCCGCGTCCTCCCGCCGCCGCGTTGCGCCCCGCAGGCGCAATATTTCGCGTTCCGCCAGCGCGCGTGCGCCCCAGGCGCTAATATTTCCCGCGGCGAATGAAAATATAATATACTTATAAGTCATTCATTTTTATTCATACTTAAAACATTTTCAAAGAATTTCTTCTTTTCAAATATACTAAGAGTCATTCATTTTTATTTCATACTTAAACATTTTTATTAAAAACATTTTTGCGAACCTAAAACTGTAAACTCATTACAGCCCCTATTATTTAACTCATATTTATTAACATTATTTTTTACTTAATACTTTTTAACTTAATACTTTTATTTATAAATTTTTAAAAATTGTAGTAAAAGAAAAAATCCAGAGTGTCTGGATATATAATCATTTTATTTTACAACAATTGTACGAAAAATTATTTATTAACATAAACTTTACATAACCTTAATATCCAGTAAATCAGTAAATCATAGAGGTGTTACATAGCAAGCAACAAGGGGTTAAGTATGCTTTTGTTTTACTGTTTTACTGCTTTAAACTCATGTTTTACTGCTTAAACTATATGTTTTACTGGCTTTTAAACTCATATATTTATTAACATACATACCTTAAAGCAGTAATCAGTAAATCAATAGAGTGTTACCTAACACCCAAGGGGATTAGTATGCTTTTGTTTGACTGTTTTTTTACTGTTTTAACTCATTTGTTTTACTGCCTTTAACTCACTGCTATTTACTGCTTAACTCAACATACATACATACCTCTAAAGCAGTTAAATCAGTAAATCATAGAGGGTTTACCTGACACCCAAGGAATTAGGTATGCTTTTTGTTTTACTTACTTTACTGCTTTAACTTTCTGCTTTACTGCTTTAAAACTTTCTGCTTTACTGCTTTAACTCACATACATTACATACCTTAAAGCAGTAAATCAGTAATCAATAGAGGTGTTTACCTAACACCTAAGGATTAGTATGCTTTTGTTTTACTGCTTTACTGCTTGAACTTTCTGCTTTTACTGCTTTAACTTTCTGCTTTAGTGCTTTAACTTTCTGCTTACTTAACTTTCTGCTTTTACTGTTTTAACTTTCTGCTTTTTACTGCTTTACTTTCTGCTTTACTGCTTTTAACTCATATGTTTTTACTGCTTTAACGCATATATTTATTAACATTATGTTTTTTTATTTTGTTTTTTAATACTTTTTTTATTTATTTTATTATTTTTATTTATTTTGGTTATTATTTTTAATATTTTTATTATTTTATTTATTGTTTATTATATCGATTTTACCTGTGACTTTCATGCCTATTGTATTATTATTATAATACACATGAAACACAACACACAACATTTTACTTATGACAGCTTATACACCCCCCCCCCCCCCCCCCCCTCACATTACTAGTGACACTTAGCATTACCCATAGGACATACATTACACTTATTTACACCACGCGGTCAGCACACACACCACACACACAACACTTACACTTATACCACACATTCTACTATGACCACTTTAACACACATCACTATGGACACTTACATTTACGCCATAGACAACTTACTTTACACTTCACACACACATCACACAGATTTACTACACTCACACAGATTTACTTTACACTCGACACAAGATTTACTTAACACTCACACACAGGATTTAACTTACACTCACACAGATTACTTACACTTCACACACAGATCTTTACACACACAGATATTACTTACACACACAATTTACTTACACACACAGATTTACTTACACTCGCACACACAGATTTGTATTTTACACACACACACACACACACCGGCACACTCACTTACACATATAAACGTATAATTTATTAAAACATTTATTTTTAATTAAACCAGTACATTTATATTACTTCATTCCAAATATACACTAAAATTGATTTCAAAGTTCATTAAAACTTTCTATAATAAATCAATTCTTATCTTTGAACAAAGAATTATTATTAACTGTTAAATACTTTTGTTTATAAATTTTATAAACTATCAAGTTTTAAAATAACTTTTACTAAAATTTTATGAAATTTTATTAAAAAAACATGATATATTTTACGTACCTAAAGCAATAATCAGTTAAATCAGTAAGGTCAGCCTGGCACCCCTCTACACCCAAGCCATGCCACGTTTGTTTCTTATGCTTACTGCTTTACATCATCTTTAACCATGAAATAAGTATAAAAATAACAAATAAGTTCTTCTCTGCTAACAATAACATGTATTTTATTAAAAATCATTCTAGATTTTTATTTAAAAATAACAATATTCACTTACATTTATATATTCGCTCGATGTTAACTAAAAATATCTTCAAAGTTTTTTAAATAATATGAGATTTTCTTTTATTATTATTATTATTATCTACTGTACATTGTGACAGATCCATCACGAGAAACACCAACAACCCGCACTCCTGTAACAGATACGAAACTGACTCTCTCTGTAAAATGTGTTTTAGGATAAATTTTAGCCTAAATTTAGGATAATCCTTTTTTGTACTACTTTACGGCCTGAAATTTAGGATAATCCTTTTTGTAGCCCGGGCGATTTAGGCCTAATTCCAGGTCAAAATATATTTCAACTGACCTTTTTGTAAATGTGGTGCAATAACTACGTTAGGCCGAAAATTTAGGCCTAAATTTGGAATAAGCTCTTTGTATCCCATTGCTGAATTTAAGCCTAATTACCAGGTCAAAGGTAATTCGCAGTATAGACATGAATCATTATTATTATTATTTTATAAATATACTTCTAAAACTGAAACATGCTGGATCGGTAAGAACCTTAAGCCGGTAAGAAGGAAATGTTTTCCTTACTTTTGGAATGGTCGGAGTAATCCTTATCTCTATATGACCTCGTATGTGATTGGTCGAGAATTATTTTATTGTCTTTTGAAAATTAACTTTGTTCTTTAAACTTGTATTTGAGCAGGTGTGTTTTATTATCTTTTAGACCCAACTCATTTTAAAATCATAGTCATTTTACCTGTTAAGCGGTGGCACAAGTTATCTGATTTGTATTAAAAAGTGTTTTATTTTTTACTAAGTGTATATCATTTATAATAAATACTTACATTGAGGAATAATTATTAATTTCACTAGAATAGATAATAATTAATTCACTAGTTTTATAGTCAGATCACCGTGAAGCAAAACGCGAAGAGCGCCCGCCAAAGGCGACCCGGTGCGGAACCGACGCAATCAACCCGCCGCCGTAATATTACTACGCGGTCGCGAAATCATTTGCTTATGATAGCGCCGTTGTAAATTTCATTACATCTCATTTTTGTAATTTTCAAATATTCGTTCCTATATTATGAATCGTTCATTTTATTTTTTACTTGAACATTTTTAATTTTATTTATATAAAATACCATTTCACTGGTAAAGTTTCTTGAAAAACATTTAGTTTTGAAAAGAACATTTTGTTTTGTAGAAAAGCAGTTTGTTTTATTTATCCTAAAGTTATAATTCCTTGAGGGAAATAGAACAAATACTCCGGCTGTGACGTAGGCCATGTTCCTCTTTGTGGTATGCATTTAAGATCTTATTACTTTAAGGAATGTAAAACAAGTTTTATATGCCTTAAAGTTACACCTATATACGACATAGAGTTAATGTATAGAAGTTATCCCATTCCCTCCCTTTTCAAGGTATGTCTTTATTCTAAAATATTATTACATAATTACTATATTAATTAATTAAATACACAATGTGTGTACATGCATAATAAACTTCCCCTCATTGTACAAACCGTAATTTCTCTTTATGGATTTCCAGTATTGGTATCATATCATTATACTTCAAAATTACATCGAAGTAGTATGTAAGTTCATACCTCTTCTAAATCAGATGTTGTATGCATTCGGCAACCATCGAGAATATCTCCCTTGGTTTGTAATAAACATTGATATACCAGGAATTTAAATAAACTAATGCGATTGAACACATGTTATAAGGTTCGTAAATATACCTTGATACAGTACACAAACTAATATTATACATACTGAATGGGTCGGTGTCCAAAAGATATCAACCTCTAGGATGTATGCCCTACCACTTTGAAATACAACGCCCCATATTTTTCGCGACCGCGTAGTAATATAACGCCGGCGGGTTCATGCGTCGGTTCCGCACCGCGGTCGCGCTTGCCGGGCGCTCTTTGCGTTTGCTTCACGTGATCTAGCTATAAATTCTAGTGAATTAAAAATTATATCTATTCTAGTGAAATTAATATTATTCCTCAATGTAAGTATTTATTATAAATATTAATTTACACTTAGTAAAAATAAAAACACTTTTAATACAAATCAGATAACTTTGTGCACCGCTTAACAGTTAAAATGACTATGATTTTAAAATGAGTTGGGGTCTAAAAAGATAATAAACACACCTGCTCAAATACAAAGTTTAAAGAACAAGTTAATTAATCCAAAAGACGATTAAATTTAATTCTCGACCAATCACATGCGCAGTCATATAGAGATAAGGAATTACTCCGAAACCAATCACAAGGTTAAGGTAAAACATTTCCTTCATTACCTGCTTTAAAGATCTTACCGATCCAAAGCATGTTTCAGTTTGAAATAATATAATAAAAATTAATTAATAATAATGATTTTGTCTTACTACTGGGAATTACCTTTGTGACCTCGTGAGTGTAAAACCAGAACCAAAACCAAATAAAAAACAAGGTATTAGGCTTAAATCAGCATGGGAATACAAAAAGGCTTATCCTTAAATTTAGGCCTAATTTTAGGCCTAACGTAGTTGTTTTTGCACCACATTTTACAGAAAAAAGGTCAGTTTTGAAATATATTTTGACGGGAATTAGGCCTAAATCGGCCCCGGCTACAAAAAGGATTTATCCTAATTTTAGGCCTAAAGTAGTACAAAAAGAAATTATCCTTAAATTTAGGCCTAAAGTAGTTATTTCAACACATTTTACAGAGAGAGGTCAGTTTCGTATCTGTAAGGAGTGCGGGTTGTTGTGTTTTCTCGTGATGGATTGTCAATGTACATAGTAATATAATAATAATAAAAGGAAAATCCAAATTATTTAAAAAAAAACTTTGAAATATTTTTAGATTAACATCGAGCGAATAATATAAATGTAAGTGATAATTGTTATTTTTAAAAATAAGAACTTAGAAAGATTTTAATAAATACATGTTATGTTAGCAGAGAAAACTTATTTTGTATTTTTTACTATACAGGGCTAAAAGAGATGTAAGAGCACGTAAGTCAATAGCAACAAAACGGGGCATAGCTTGGTGTAGAGGGGTGCTAGGGGCTGACCTTACTGATTTACTTATTTATTGCTTTAAGGTACGTAAAATATATGTTTTTAATAAAATTTCATAAAATTTTAGTAAAAGTTATTTTAAAACTTGATAGTTATAAAATTTATAAACAAAAAGTATTAACAGTTAATAATAAATTCTTTGTTCAAAGATAATGATTGATTTATTATAGAAGTTTTAAGAAACTTTGAAATAATTTTAGTTATATTTGATGAGTAATATAAATGTACGTGTTTAATTAAAACATAAAATGTTTTAATAAATTATACGTTATATGTGTAAGTGAGTGTGCGTGTGTGTGTGTGTGTGTGTGTAAGTAAATCTGTGTGTGAGTGTAGTAATCTGTTGTGTTGTAAGTAAATCGTGTGTTGTAAGTAAATCTGATGTGTGTAAGTATATCTGTGTGTGAGTGTAACGTAAATCTGTGTGTGAGTGTAAGTAAAATCTGTGTGTGAGTGTAAGTAAAATCTGTGTGTGGAGTGAAAGTAAATCTGTGTGTGAGTGAAGTTGAAAATCTGTGTGTGTGTGTGTGTAAGTGTAAATGTAAGTGTCTATGGGTAAATGTAAGTGTCATAGTGAATGTGTGTATAAGTGTCATAGTGAATGTGTGTATAAGTGTAAGTGTGTGTGTGTGTGTTGATTGTGTGTTTGGTGTGTGACCGCTGTGTTATAGTGTAAATGTAAGTGGTCTTGGGTTAAAATGTAAGTGTCATATGTGAATGTGTGTGTATGTGTCATAGTGAATGTTGTGGTGGTGTATGTGTATTATAAATAATAATAACAATAGGCATGAAGTAAATAAACACTAAGTATAATAATAAAAATAAAAAGTTAAAATAATAAAAAATAATAAAAAATAATAATAAAAAATAAATAAAAGAATAATAAAAATAAATAAAAAGTATTAAAACAAAATAAAAAACATAATGTTAATAAATAATATGAGTTTTAAAGAAGTAAAACATCAATGAGTTTAAACAAGTAAGCAGAAAGTAAAGCAGTAAAGCAGAAAGTAAAAACAGTAAAGCAGCAGAAAGTTAAAGCAGTAAAAGCAGAAAGTTAAAGCAGTAAAAGCAGAAAGTTAAGCAGTAAAGCAGAAAGTTAAAAGAGTAAAAGCAGTAAAACAAAAGCATACTTAACCCCTTGTTGCTATGTAACACCTCTATTGAGTTTACTGATTACATGCTTTAAGGTATTAATGTATGTGAGTTAAAGCAGTAAGGCAAAGCAGAAAGTTAAAGCAGTAAAGCAGAAAGTTAAAGCAGTAAAGCAGTAAAACAATAGCATACTAATCCCTTAGGTGTTAGGTAACACTCTATTGATTTACTGATTTATGCTTTAGGGTATGTAAATATATGAGTTTAAAGCAGTAAAGCAGTGAGTTAAAGCAGAAAACATGAGTTAAAGCAGGTAAAAACAGTAAAACAAAAGCATACTAATCCTTTGGTGTTAGGTAACACATCTATTGATTTACTGATTTACTGCTTTAAGCTATGTAATGTTAAAACATAGAAGTTAAAGCAGTAAAACATATGGTTAAAGCAGTAAAACATGAAGTTAAAAGCAGCAGTAAAACAGTAAACAAAAGCATACTAATCCCTTGGTGTTAGGTAACACCTCTATTGATTTACTGATTTACTGCTTTAAGGTATGTAATGTTAATGTTTTTAATAAAATATTTTCGTACAATTATAGTAAATAAAATGATTATTTATCAGACACTCTGGATTTTTTCTTCTTACATACAATTTTTAAAAATTTTATAAATTAAAAAGT
>JABUQX010062870.1:0-2500 GCA_015478945.1 Trachelipus rathkii | reverse complement strand
CAACCCATTTGGAACGAAAAGGAGGCTTTGTTCCCAATACTTAGTAAAGTAGCTAAAGTTTTTCTTGCTATCCCAGCAACATCGGTTGAAAATGAAAGACTATTCTCAAAAGCCGGCGATCTAATAATATATATATATATATATATATATATATATATATATATATATATATATATATATATATATATATATATATATATTATATATATATATATATATATATATATATAATATAAAATATATTATATGGAATAATTATATGTTGTAAGAAGTAAATAAATAGAGTGATAAAATATCGAATTCTTTGTTATTCCTTCTTAATTCCTTAACCAACACTACAGTTTGTACGTCACATTGTGGCTATAGTAAAAGTGCGGTTGCGGTGCGGTGCGTGGTGCGCAAAAACTGCTGGTGCGGTGCGGTTTTTTTTTTGCGGTGCGCCCAAACCATGGAATCAGGTTGCGGGGCGGTGCGGCTGCGCCGAAGTTCAAAAAACTCGTCGTGCGTGCGGTGCTGGTTGCTGCTACAGCTGGGGCGTGCGGTTGCCGGTGCCCAAAATTAGGTCTCTGCCACCCTACCTCATCCTTACTAACCTAGGGGTAGACCCCATAATTAGGGCTATTCTAGGGTCGGGAGAAGGCTAGAAAAGGCTTGAAAAAAGTGGCACTCGGTTGGCACTATGTGGCACTCACTTGCACTATGCCGGGAATCACTTGTGAGCTCATTTGGAACTCTCTTGAGACTCATTGGCATCATTGGCACTCACTTGGCACTCACCAGGCACCGCACCTTGGCACTCATCTAATACTCAGCGATAACACTCGTGGAGCAACAAAAAACACTACTTATGATTGTACTGTAGAAGGGCAGGAAAGCGGCTCTTTGAACCGCTAAAGATGACCGAGATCCAAGCGGTATCTAATATTCTTTATGTCATGCAAAACTGAAACCTGTTAGACAAAGGGATTGGTAGTGTGTTTGTACGTGTGTATTAAGTGTAAATGTAAGTGTCATATTGGTAAAAATGAAAGTGTCATAGTGAATGGGTGTATAAGTGTCATAAGTGAATGTGTGTATAAGTGTAAGTAAATCTGTGTGCGTGAGTGTTAGAAAATCTGTGGTTTTCGAAGAAATTATGCGATGCAATGGTCAGGGTAGATCTGTGTGAGTTGCGTGGTGGTGTTGGTGTGCTGTGTGGTGTTGTGTAGATTGTTGTGTGTGTTGTGTGTGTAGGTGTTCAAGTTAGGATAGATCCATACATCCGTTGAAGTTTGGAACAAAATATGTGACGGGTGGCACGATGTGGGTAAAAAAGTAGCGTGGGCCAAAAATGACCCATGGTAATATGGCAGGTTCAAAGGCACTAAATATCATGGTCAAAAACAAGGTTAAGACATCCGAAAAAGGAGCTAAGCCCTAAAGGAAAGGACAATAAATTTACACGTGGGTCCAATTGACCATGAAGGACAAAAAATTACCGTGGGTCAAAAATTGACCCATGAAGGACAAAAAAAATTACCGTGGGTCAAAATTGACCAAGGTATCTGATCAAGCTTTGGAGGCAAAGGGAAGGACAAAAAAAGGTTTAAGACATCAAAAAAATAGGGCTAAGCCCCCCTAATAGAAGACAAAAATTACGTAGGCAACAAATTAGACCCACATGTCAAAAAAATATAGGGGGTCGTAAAACTAGGGCGGCATACGTACAACAGGTTGCTTCACGCAACCGTTGCGCCGCAACCCTTACTTCGAAGGGTTCAAAAATAGGCGTTGCCAAAAAAATATAGGGTTGACCAAAAAATTAGGGTTGCCAAAAAATACCGTTGGGCCAAAAATGACCCAGGAAGACCAGGTTGGTCGGAAAAAAAGGTCAAGGATCCCAAAAAGGTCGCGGGTTCAAAAAGGTCAAGGTCAGGTAAAAAACTTTCAGAACTCAAACAAGGATCCAAGGCAGCGGTCAAGGTCAACAAACGGTCAGCGGGTCCTCGTGCCTCCAAAATACCGCCCTTACTACATGGAGCACGAATCCGAATCGTATCTGGAGCGGATCACTTAGCCGGATTCTGCGCGTATGAAATTATATTACAGAAGAATATTAAATTTTTAAGGGTTAAAAAACATTTATTGCCAGGAGACGTGCTGAAAAAATTTTCAAATAGTGCAGAACACCTTACGTCGGATCGGAGGCGAAGCCAAGTCGAAAGTTCAGAGCCGGGTCCGGATCCTGGTATGAATTTTTTTTCAATAAATATATTTTAGGTGAAAAATATATGTAACAGAACCTTACTGAACAATTTCCAAATAGTACAGAAACCTTAGTTGGATTCCGGAGCCGGATCTGAAGCCGGAGTCGGAACCGAATTTAGTTATGAAATTTTTCAATAAATATTTTTGAGTCTTGTTGAAAAAATTTATTGCCATGGAGAACGTTAGCTGAATCTTTAGCGGAGCCGAAGCCGAAGCCGAAGTTCGCAGCGGAGCCGCGAGATACTCTCTTTTT
>JABUQX010062869.1:55000-66287 GCA_015478945.1 Trachelipus rathkii | reverse complement strand
TTTTATCTTTTTTTTCTAACCTTCAACAAAGGAAGATTTCTCTATCTCTTTGGAATATTGTTCGTTCGCATGATGGTTCAAAAATTCCTTTTTTGATTTTGATTAAAAAATTATGACCTCTCGCCACCATTAACGATAAAAACCGATCCTCTTCTTCCTCTATGCATGATCTACCTAATATGAATGAAATATCTTTTTCAGTGGCACTCCCCCTGTTCTCAACAAGGATTTCTCATGACACTAATATATTCTTTTAATAAAACAATGATACCAAATTCTTTATTAGCTTTCTAACACTCTCGGTTCTGAGCACTATGATTTGACCTCTCCGAACACATCATTGAATAAAACATTTAGAACCTCGACCCCATTTTGGTTCCCTCCTCCAGGTTGAAATCTCCAGCTGTGCAGATCCACACATAATCGCTCTCTTTCTTTCTTCTTCTCATGTATTTATATACTTCACCTTTCTTATCTTTAATCGCAAATACGCCAGTCCGATCATACTCACACAACCTTTCTAGATTGCATATATCAGAACAAAGGGAATCAATTCCCACACAACCTCCTCAAACTTTTTAAATCTCGAACACAACACATCCGTTCTCAGCTCTCTATTCCAACTTTCTAATCAAAACACACTAAAGTAGCCTCCAACGCGCTTATTTCAAACCGAGCTAGTCCCTATATAACACTTGAGTCATTCTAACTCTCATTAAAATCTAATTCTTCCTCTCCCCTTTAAATTTGATTCCGCCATCCTCAAACTTTTTCCCGTAACATAGATGTTATTGCATCATCCTACACCCAAATCCCAAAGTTCTCAGGGAAAGGCGAGTTAATTACATATGGATGTGCCATTTCTTAATTAAATAAGCGAAATGTAGTCCCCACCTGCAATCTTATCAAATGTAATATCAATAAATTATCACAAAACAAATAAAAACTCAATACTTTCACACGAAATATCTTTGAAAACTCTTCAAGCGGGGTTCCACCACCACCTTCTTCCTACGCGTTCCGACCACCTCCAAAGCCTAACTTTTTGTCTCCTTCACCTCCAAGAAAGCTTACTTTCAAAGACCTTCCCACCGCGATACCTCCGAAACTATCTGTTGACAAATCTCCTTCTCCACTTCAAACCTCAATGTCACAAATTCATTCTCCTCCACCTCCTCCATTGCCTCCTGAAAAATTTCACTCAAGCTAACCTCCTGTCCGATCTCATCCACCCCTATTTTAACCTTTCTTCCACTTTAAAAAACAAACTCCTATTCTAATCTTTCCGGACTGGGAAACAGAACTCTTCTTTCCTCACAACAGGAAAATTTCTTCATATCTCACAAACACTTTAGACTTTAAGAATCTTCCTCTCGTTGAATTCTATAACCAGAATTACCCTTTCACTGTAAAAAAATAACAAAAACAATCATACAAGTTAATAGTCATAAATGTAAAAGAAAACTGCTCACAGTTTTAACAACCTAAACACAAGAAAATTTTACAAGAAGATTGAACAAAAGATAGATGTTTCTCCCCATAATTTTTTATAAAGTTTTAATATTTTATTTTAGAACATCAAAATACTGACTTATTTTTGGGGCACTATCTATATTATTTTCAGTTTATTTCAAACGTAAAGTCAGAATTATTTTGTGATGATGGAATAGATTTACAGTCATTTCAAGTTATGTAATGTCAAACCACGAAGACAGATTCACCTAAATTTCAAACCACCTCAACTCAATATTTCATTAATTGACATTTTATTGAAAACCCTGCACTATCAAATATACAGCAAAATTTAACAAAAACATATCAAGTCAAATGCGCACATATTATTAATTTGCTGATTGCATACATCTTACTACTTTAAAAACATACTTACAGTAATTATGTACAAAGACAATTGTTAGCATCTAGTTTCTCATTATGCATTTGATTCCTCCTTAAATGAAACTCTCCACTGTTTCCCCCCTAAGATTATAACTCCTTACTCTGACTACATTTCATTTTTGAACCTATAATATCAAGCTTTCTTTTAAATTCACAAAATGTAGTTTTTCAATCTTCTCATGTCCAAGAAAAAACCCATCTGCAACAATTGCATAAGCCCAAAAATTTTGTTGTTGGTGGCAGGAGCCATAAACAAGAGAATGCTGTTCATTATAAATTATTTATATTAGATATGTGTTGTGTTATCTCTATTTTTTTTCTATCAAAATGCTTGACTAGATATTTTTCCTAATTTCGATCTTTAAAGATATATTCTACTTTCCAAACTCTCTCCCCACCCTTTCTCGCCATCGCCCTCTCTTTGTTAGATTGTGTTTAGTTAGTGAGGAGTGCTGACCTCTCACTATGAGGTGTCCCTCGGATAAGTGCAACGCGAGTAATATATCTTTCCCTCGCTCTGTTTCGACGTTATTTGTGTGTTCTTCTCCGGCATCTTTTGACTGCAAAATATAAATAATCAGTCAAGCGTGATCTCTAGATTCTCTTGATATAATATATATATAAAATATCCTTTGATCCTAACTCTTTCGTCAAACTGAATTAAAAGTACCATTCGTTTTATTGTTGGGGAGGTCGTCTTTTTTGGCCTCGCTTTTATAAGAGAACATGCTCGTTATGAGAAAATACCGGCTCTATATATATGTAATATATGAAAATGGCTTGAATGTATTTGGCTTTTGCTTTTATGGATTGGGAATTATTTTATTGAGTGCCGCTCGTCTCTGTTTCTTGAGCCTTTGTCTGCGGCTAACCTTTTCCTTCCCTTCTCTCTCTCCACAGTGACGCAGCCTACACTCGAGAAGTAGAGAGGTCATTGCACTTGTCACAATGAAACCCTACTGGGTTCTTACGCTTGTTCGTGTAAAATGTGAATTTCCTCGGTGATTTCAATTTTTTTCCTGTTACATGTTTTATTATAGATTATTCATTCAAATCTCTAGAAATAACTTCTTTTACAAGGTTTTAAGACGTTTGAAAGCCTCAATTAAGCTAGGATTTTTTATAAAAGTTGAGCCTTAGAGCCTGCCTACCTTGAAAGACTAAACCTACCCTAACTTGGGCTGTTAAATGTTGGTGGAAGATTACGAGTAAAATTTTTTTTTTTTTCCTCCCTTTTTTCTTCTCCTTCTATATAAATTAATTGTTTTTGAAATCTGGGGAATATCATTAATGACTTTTTTCAAGCGTATATAATCCCCCTTATCTTTTTTATATATTTATTTATATACGCTTTAAAGTAGACAAAAAGGCCCATTTTATTTACCCGGTCTTCATTTTTTTTCTTGCAATAATTTTTATTCTTTACATTTTTTAAAAGTAAATTATAATCTAATCCCAAACCTAACCGTCCCTTTCTTTAAATAAATGCTCTGAATTTGTAAACGTAGATTTCCTATCTTGCTCTTCTTGAACTTAATAAAACATACCATCCCAATATCAAAATACGGTATATATAATATTAAATAACAATATGGGGGGTTGGAGCTAAAAAATGTTAATAGAAAGCCAATACGCGAATAAAATTAACATATGATTTTCCCAGCTGATTGGTGATTTGGAGGGTTGAGCTTAAGCAAATTTTTTGAATCAGCTGTCTTATTTTGTTGAGAGCCATTGAGTAGCTTTCGTGATTTGTTGTTTATGATCATATGCATTCACTATATTTGATGAATATCTTTTTTCTATAATAAATTTGATTAACTTAAAAGCAATTTTAGAGATTGGGAGGTATATTATAATTGTTTTATTGTGAGTTGTAGATTGCTTTACACCTTGAAACGCGCTTTACCCAATATTAATTGCTTATGATTGAATTACTGCTCAATTGTCGCAGCACACGTATTGCGCCTTATCCGATAAGAATTCGTCTCTTCCCTTGTGTATTGTGTATATTTCCGTATATGTCTTATTATAGCGAGAACTATAATAAACTTTAAATCCTTATGAAGTTAGTTGAAGTGATAAACCTTCACGATATCCTGCATCTTGAGTTTTTTATCCTCTCGAAGTATACTTTAAATATTTAGGCATAATCTAGGAAATTGGGGTTTTATCTCTTTCCTTATATATATGTCGGGAAAAGCCATTATGTGTATTTAAGCTTTGTTTTATTCACTAGCGGACACTGGATCCAAATAATACAGAAATTGTTTTTAGTTGGTTAATGCTGATTTACTGTGTACTCAGTTGTTCTGGCGTATGATATCTTATCTCTTCTTGAGGAAGACTGCGAATAAACCGAATTTATTTTTTTTGGGTTTCATTTTTTGAGCGAGTGTAATTATATATTCGTAATAAGTCTCATTACAATGCCTTAATCTTCCTGCGTAAGCATGTGTTTTTCTTTTCTCATTTTTAATACTTATAAGTTTTTCTTATTAGTAGTTTATATAATGTATAATTAAATTAATAAGCTGAAATTCATTTGTTTACTATCATTATTAGGAATAAGATAACAGATGATAAATATTGTGTGCATTATATTAAGTTATTTTATTTTTTTAGTTAGTGTTACTAGATTTTTCTATCTTGCAGTAAATTGTGAGTGATAGTTGTTCTTTAATTTTGAAATTTCATATAGCTCCTTCTATAGGTTAATTTGTTTTGAACTAAGATAATTGAAAAATCTCCTAACCAAAAGTTCAGACCATTTTTTTTTTCGTATATTAATATTGTTTTGTTCACTCTATTTAGGTCTACAAATATTTTTACTCACTTACCCTATTCTTAGGATAAAGTTTTTTTTATAATGAGTGAAAAGTAGTATTTTCAGTTCTGGAGAGAGAGAGTTAATCGCTCTCAGTGTTGGGAAAGAAGGTCTGGTGGCACAAGTCTAAATTTATGATTTTAATTCTTTGTATTGAATAATAAAATTGTTCTGATTACGTGTAATTGGTATTAAACAAACGTGTTCTCGCTTTTTTATATCTTTCGAGGTTAATCTATATATATGTTTTGTAGTATATTCTTTGTCATACTCTAAATAATCTTTCTCGTTTTATTTGTCAAGCTTTTTATAAATTTTTTCTTTTTTGTTGATTTCGCATCCTAATTTCGCTGTAGATATTGTTTTTTTTCTTTTTTTTAACTTGTTCTGCTTTGCCACAGCTATGTGGGTTGGGTAAAATTTAAAAACTAAAAACTAATTACCATAAATGGCTATACTGCCGAAACTTTTGTGTGCGTTGTAAAAATCTTATTGATACTCCCCAGATAAGTTATGAAATTTCTGTGTTTACACCTCAATATTTTACTATATACATCTTTTCATATTAAAAAATCAGGGAGGTGTAAATTAATTTAACAGCTTGGTATCTCTTCTACATTATTTGTATTAATTTGGAATTAAGAGTGCGTAAAGTTATTTTATTGTAGAGTAGCGGCGAGGGAGCGTTAATATCCATGTATAATTATTTCTTTTTCCCCAAGTGAAAATTTATGGCATGACTGAAAGTATCTCACCGTTTATATGTCCTCTATAACTATTTATATTAAATATTTTAGTTTTCATATTTATATGCTTTTTTATTATATATCTCTCTCATTACTTAAATTTTAATGTGTCGACGCGATTTTCCTTTTCTTAATATATATATATATACCTGGGTGAAAATGCATCTACAATCCTTTTATATCATTTAGTATTTGGGAAAAATAAAATATTACCTAACCTAACTTAAAATATCCTTTTTTTTATTTTTTAAAGGGAATATTTGTAAGAAGCTTGCAAGGTCCCTCAGGTTTTGAAAGTGGTGGTTTGTACGCCATAAGAAGTTTAAATTTAAATTTCTTTAAGGAACTCGTGAATAAGTGATTTTGTAATTTTGATTTTTAATTATAGGCGCTAATGAAGAGAGCGCCTATTTTTAATCCTTTTTTTAATATTTTTAGGAAGTTTAATATTAGTTGATCAATAACAACAGATAAACATACAGATTTGTATCTGCTATTCTAATATTAATATCTAGATCCCACATGTCTATTTTTTGATGATTTTAATTTTGTTTGATAATTTCTTTATATTAAGATAACTGAAAGACTATTTACTATGATATTAACACATTTTTCAATTTTTTTAATTTAATATTATTATATGTATTTTTCGTTCTATCATTTGAAATAAATTTTAAAGCGTGTTACACTTAGCCCATTTGTTTTAGGATGTTTTTTTTATAAATCTCAATATAGTTCTTAATTACTTGTGATTTCGCAAACTACATTATTTGAGAGAGCGTAAAATTTTTTGTGTGAGACTTTTGCTGACTGAGTTTTAGTTTATTTTTGTGTTTTTTTCTGTACGTTTGTGCTTCATTTTTATGAATTCCATTTCTTATTTATCTTTTAATTCATTTTTATCTTTAGGCAACTCTATCCGCGGATGCTAAATTGTATTCGTCAAAATGATAAAATTGTTTTTCTGATGTTTGAAGATCTGACTTGCGTTACTTCCTTCTAACTATTCACCAAGGCCGATAACAGTCAAGTCCCACATTATCCCGGAAACTGAAGAAAAGTTTTTTGCGTTAATTTATTTAGGTATTTATTTATTTAGTATATATTATGATTTTATTATATAATTTAATTGAATAATGTAAACTAAATAATAATATGATATTAACTAAACTTATATTAATTAAGTAATATAAGTTTTTACTATTTATCAAATGATGCCAAGATATCCATAAGATGTGTGCCTAAAAATCAAAATATAGATCAAAAAAAAACTCAAAAAAGAGGCAATAAATATAGTATATCTTATTATTTATATTTAATATATTATATATATATATTATATATATATATTATATTATTATTATATATTATATGTATATTTGTATATATGAATATTATTATTATATATATCTTTATATAGGTGATCGACAGTTGAGGTTCTGATTATAGAGAGAAAAGTGTAAGCGAACATTTCCACATTAAAATGAGCTTTGGAGCATTAGTCGATTGTTGAGGAAATTTGCTTTGTCCTCAAATAGTTGTGGGAGTATTTCTGATTCATTTTATATGAATAAAGAACCTAATTCTGATTTTTATAGATTTTTTCGCGAGCCGTTGTTTCAAACTTGTAAATTGTACTCTGCAGATACTTTACCGTAACTTTCTAATAGATTTTAAGCATTGGAAAAAGAACGTGGTAATAGATGATTAACATAGATAAGTTGTACGGAGTGCAGAGGTCACATCAAGACACGGAATGATGATATTCGAAAGGAGCTGAGCTTTACATAGATAATGTAATGTTTACTGCTTTCTTTATATGGCTAGACTCTGATAGTGTACTACTATTAAGTTTTTACGAAGATTAAAGTAAAGGAACCGTTTTATTAGTATCCCTCATTTCTGCGAAACACCGCGCGCTAGTACAGAGACTTGGGCACACATTACTGAAGGACTGAGCAAGATATGAGTTTTAGGGAATTCCTCTAACGATTGTTTTGACGTTTAGCTATAATGTTCTAATCGGGAAATCAGAGACAGAAATATAGATCCTTCATAGTGAATCTAAGTTCTATCTTCACCTAATGAAATTCCACCATGTTCTCTTCTACCCATACCCATTACCTCTAAAGTCAGAATGGCCGGAGTAAGGAACAATTTATGTGACATAAATTGGACGGCCTGTCCGGGAATAGATAGATTAGACACACTTAAATTGAAAAACTTTGATTGGGGGCTTTTTGTGAATTCACCGTTTTGATTGTAACCGTGTACAGACTTGGACAACTTACATATTATATAATAATGGATCATCTCAATACTTAAGTTTATGTCAGGCAGCGGGAATTGAAGGCAAAGAGGCCAAGGATTTATGCAGAAGGACTAATTGTAGCTGCCGAAGCTGCATTATTTAATAAAAGTTAAGAAAATGGAGCTACAGATATTATTGACAAGCGATCGAGAAGGAACTGAGAGAGAACCTCAAAAAGGGAAAAAAAAAGAAAAGATACGAGAAGTCTTTTGAGAAAAGAGAGCTGAGAGAGAAGCCCTCGAAAAAGAAGGAACTGAATTATTATCTCATGGAGACTGACTTATGAACCAAGATGAGACACGAATGACGTCTACAGAAAAATTATTTGAGACAAGAGCCAAGTGCCAAAGCTCCTCCATTAACGATGGAAAGGATTGATATGGCAAAGCTACCTTGAGCGGTTTGAACGCTTCGCCCACAACAGCGCTTGGAACGCGGAGAACTGCATAAAATACCGCACAAATAGAGGTTCAAAAAGTTCCTGGAAGTTTTATTTTCTTATTTTTTATTTGCCTTCGTTCGATGCTAGGCCTAGCAACTATCTACTACTTAAAAGGAGCGCTCGCTAATTAGATACATACCTCCCAGAGAATGGGCTACAGGAAAAGCGTTGTAAGGAAAGAAGCCGTTAGAAATGAGACGCCCAGCCGCAATTCGCCCTGAGATTGAAAACATCACCTGGATAAAGTTAGAATCTTGAGAAACGGAAAAAGATGAGGGTGTGGCAAAGCTCTTTACGATTGAACAATGTCCGCACGCGCTCGCCCGAAGACTTGACAGTATTTTTTTATGAGAAGAAAGGGCGACGAAGAACGTTAGAATAGCTATGGTGGACGAACGGGACAATTACCTGAAGGGCCCACGGCCGATTCTGGCTTACATAAATTATTATATATAGAATTATAAATATATAATCAATAATTCACAGAGAAACTGGATACGGGAACCACCTGAGGTAAGGTGTTATAAATGTAATAGTACAATAAAGTCCCGTGAGTGTCGTAGGTATCCTATAATATATAATAGTACCTTTTTTTAACTGAGTCCACGATGAAGAATAAGACCCATATGACAGGAATGTATGCGGAAGTAGCGCCGAGCGGGAGATATAGCAGGGGGAGAACGCCCCACTTGCGCGGAACCCAGTTAACCAACAAGGTACGAAAGCCGCGCCGCTTGCAGTGGTCAACGAAATGGGAATATCATTCATCGGAGCAAGAAACTGGAGAGAATGTAGAAATGAAACCAGAACTAATATGATGGGCACGATACGATCTAATTATATCTCTAACGCAATTCTTAGGAAGAGAAAGGAATAATATTCTCTGATAATTGTCGAAAGCCACGGTCAATCGGATATCCAGTAACGTACTACAAGCACACCTTTGGAAGTACTCTTTTTTTTGGGGTACGTCGTAAGGCACGGAATATGTACGACCTGTAACAGTTTAACATGGCGAGAAGGGTATTTGCTCCTTCCCGAAATTCGCATTAGAAGAGTTCATGTATACCCAGAATCTCCTACGTCGATACTCCGTACTTTGTAGGCGTAATATCTAATAATGCGGTTTGTGCCCCCAATGCGACATGTTATCCTGATAAATTTAGAAACATAAAAAGGAGCGCAGCAATCACCGGACCGAGGAAGTCGAGAAAGAATATCGATTGACAGCACCAGGAACGATTCAAAGAAACCAAGTGGAATAACTGACAGGAGCCGAAAAGAGAAGAGGTTAATGAAGAAAATTATAGTGAAGTAAAACGAGTGTGTCTGAGATTCTGAAAATGCAGGAAGAAGATCGTCGAAGGATCAAACGAACACTGTCTCCTATTCAGTCAACGGATTACTCAAAAAGAGCTAAATCAGATGTTGAAGAACCGGGAACGGAAGATGAACCATTACTTTGATTCACAAAAGTTCTCTTGGTTTTGGAATAAAATTTAAAGTTTGAAACTAATGAAGAAGACCCAGCACTCTGCAACCCCTTAGTTAACAGAGAACTCTGCTCACATTTGGCGTGTGTAAAGAAGCGACTGACAGAAGTGTTATATGATAAGAAGTTATTATCGGAAAGAGAGAGAAGAAGCTTTTAAAAAGGAAAGGACGATCATTCGACATAAAGCGTCAGCGACAATCAAGAGCTCTTCACAATGATAAGACCGAAGATTCGTTAAGAGAAGGCGTCAAAATGCGAACTCGGAACAAAGGATAGAGGAATTTTAGGACAGGAAAATGTAGGGGTAGATCACCTTGCACAGAAAGTCACCACCAACCCAGTCAAGATGATGAAGAAAAGAAGAATCACATGGATTCCGTTTCATCATCTAAAAAGGGGGATATTATCACAGTTGAATTTGGATATGAAAAGTTAAGCACATTTCCATCATTAAGAATGATCTTTGGACATATCATTGTTGAGGAATTGCTTTTCTCAATTAGTTTAGTATTTTTATCATTTTTAATGATAAAAAACTAAATTCGGATTTTTATAATTTTTACGTGAAGAATATTATTATTATTAATTTAAATTTTTAGATTGTAAAATTATTTAGAATAATTTTAAGAGTTTAAAAACTTTGTAATAATATTTATAATAATTTACGAGTAAACACGTAGAAACGGAATGATATAAAAGAAGCTGACTTTACATATATAAATGTTCATTCTTTGTTTACTGCTCTTTCTATCTAGACTCTTGATGTGTACTAAAAGTTTTAGCGAAGATTAAAGTAAAGGACCGTTATTAGTATCTCCATTTCTGCACACCCTCCTAGTACAACGGAATTTACTGAAGGACTGCAGAAGAGTGTAGGGAAGTTCCTTAGCAGCGACTTTGGCAAAATCAACGGGAGAAATCAGTGGGACTGAAGAAGAAGTCCTTCAAGAGAAATCAAGCCATCTTACGACCTGGGATGTGTCACAGTGATTAGACGATTACCTCGAAAGGAAGACCATACCTCAGCAGAAGGGCCGTGGAGGTATAGGGAACGAATTTATGTGATATATATATATATATATATATATATATATATATATATATATATATATATATATATATATATATATATATATATATATATATATATATATATATATATATATATATTTTATATATATATATATAAATATATATATATATATATATATATATATATATATATATATATATATATATATATATATATATATATATATATATATATATATATATATATATATATATATATATATAAATTTAATATAAATAAATTTAAACTAAATAATAATTATATTTACTAAACTTATTATTAATTAGGTAATAATTAGGATTATTTACTAATTTTATCAAAATAATAATTAAAAAGGCAATTTGTGCCTAAAAAAATCAAAAAATAAAAAAATCATTGATTTTTAAAAAATTAAAAAAATTACCAACCCTTATATATATATATATATATATATATATATATATATATATATATATATATATATATATATATATATATATATATATATATATATATATA
>JABUQX010062869.1:40000-50000 GCA_015478945.1 Trachelipus rathkii | reverse complement strand
GCATCATTTTTTGCCGATTATTTTGCCGATTAATTCAACAAATATTAAGAATTTTGGATAATATTAAAACTCAATAATATATATATATATATATATATATATATATATATATATATATATATATATATATATATATATATATATATATATATATATATATATATACCCATTCCAATGTATGACATTCCAGTGCCTAATGGTTCGCCTTTCTGTTCTGCGTTCATATTCACACTCATCCTCCAGACAACATCTTAGAGACACCATCTTTTATCCACATATCATATACACATACTTATATCCACACCACTCTTCTAGACAACATCTTACAGACATCCCTATCCTTATATCCCTATGTGTGGGGAGAAAAAAATTGCCCACATCGTATGTCCAACTAAGTGGAAGGCAACTAAGTGATGGTGGTAGTTGGGTTGGCTGCCCACTACCACTTATCTTTTGCCAGGAATGCTAATGCATAGCTCAGAGAAGGTTGTGATCGCCGTAAGCGGCGTTCTATCTTTCGGCGAAAATGTATGAATCGTATGGATACATGGATGTCAGAGGAATAAATGTTGAGGAGAAGAGGAGAGAGGTGATGGATGGATTTAGAAAGGGCAAATTTGATTTGCTCGCTGTGACTGAAACAAAAGATGGAAGGAAACAGTGAAAATGAGTAGTGTGGTGTGAAAATGTGTTTGTGTTGGTGTTTAAAGAAATGAGAGGGGATAGAAAGATTTACCAATTCCTAATAGGCGACTTGTGGTAGAAAAGAGAGCTATGGTAGGAATTTTGTGTGTGTGAGTGCTAGAATTCTAAAGTTAAATTTAAGTTTGAATAGGTAAAAGTATGTGTGGTTGCGACATATAATACATATAATATAATAAATACACAGTAATAAGATAGAACATTTGTTTACTGCTAGGCAACTCAGGATTGCATTCCCTGTACAACCAATACTTAGTCATTTATTTCATATTTGGGTGTGCCCAAGTATATTATATAAATTAAAATAGTATCTTTAAGGAATAGTAAATGAAATATAATATTAATAACTTTTTTATGTTTATGTTTATTCAAAAAATATTCCATTTACATTTTCCAGTAAGTATTAATAAAGTTTAGCTACTATCTTTTATGATTTAACATGATTACAATTTGCAAGAAGATTCTTTAACTAGATACAATATAAAGAATAAAAATAATTTGTTATTTTTTTATTTTTGTTTATTCCAAAACCACGTGGTCCATCACAACAGCTGATTCCAAATGTTTGTAAGCAAGCGTTCGTTTATGCACGAAATTCGTCCTAAAACTGAGTGAGCATTTCTTATCCAGCGTAAGCACAAATGACAAAAACGATAACGGTCTTTTTTGATAAAATTCAAAAGAAAACTTTATTTTAATAAAAGAGCTTCACACCTATAAAAATATTAAAGCCGTTTTCGTTTCTGCATTTGTGCTTACGAAACGTAAGAAATGCTCGAGTTTGCGTTCATTTTTGTCAAACTTAGCGCAAAAACGAAAAAAATGCTCACCAAACGTAAGGAATTTTCTCTTAATTCTGTAAAGGTTGTTATTTCCCGTGTTTGCAATTTAAGCACGTTCTTTAGAAAAGAAATATGGCTCGCAAACAGATATCGGCGTGGTAGTCCGTTTGGTTTGATGAATGTTTCATTCAATAAAATTAGATTTAAATCTAATTTCTTCCAAATCGATAAACTCCATCACAACAGTTGATCAATTATTTGTAATATAAACCATTCGCTATTTTTTCTGTTTATTCCAAAACCACGTGCTCCATCAAAACGGCTGATTCCAATTGTTTGTAAACAAAAGTAACTTTTATATGAAATCATGATAGTTTATACACAAAATTCGTGCTAAAATTGGGTAAGCATTTCAGTTCCGGTACATATAAGTGATGGTGGTAGTTGGGTTATGCACGAACTTCGTCCTAAAACTGAATGCAAAGCTCAGAGAAGGTCGTGATCGCCGTAAGCGGCGTTCTATCTTTCGGCGAAAATGTATGAATCGTATGAATACATGGAATGTCAGAGGAATAAATGTTGAGGAGAAGAGGAGAGAGGTGATGGATGCATTTAGAAAGGGCAAATTTAATTTGCTAGCTGTGACTGAAACCAAGATGGAAGGAAACGGTGAAAATGAGTGGTGTGGTGTGAAATGTGTTGGTGTTTAAAGAAATGAGAGGGGGATAGAAAGATTTGCAATTCTGATGAGTGACTTGTGGTAGAGAGCTATGGTAGATTTTGTTGTGTGTGAGTGCTAGAATTCTAAAAGTTAAATTTAAGTTTGAATAGGTAAAAGTATGTGTGGTTGCGACATATGGTCCATCTGAGGGTAATGTTGAAGAGTACGATTTTCTGGGATAATCTAAATGATGTTTTGGATGGGGTGAGTAGGGGATTTAGTTCATTTGCCACATATCTGCCCACCTAAGGATTTTTTTTTACAGTTGTCACCACTATTTACAGTCAGAGCTCTATTCAAGGAGGGGTGTAGTACGCTCAAAAGTTCACTCTCTAGCGCAAATTAAGCAGATGAGCACAGATGCAGGCTTTAAAGTGAGAAGATGGAAGAGAATTCCACAGAACAGAGGTGGCGGGAAAGAAGGAAGCACCACAGCGAACTAGCCTGGAGTTACCAATATCAACACAGATACAGCACTCCTTGTGCTACGAGGGTGTCGTAAAGGTGGTGGTACGCAAATGATAAGTTCCCTCGAGCACTTGCCGCTGGGGTGCCTATAGAATAGAGATAAAGCACCAACAGAACAGTTTATAAGCCTTTTGGCCTTTGACTCGACCCTATCCAAAAGCCGGGGGAAACCAGAGCCTCCCCCAGATAGCAAAGAGCAGTACTCCCATGAGGCGCGGATGATGAGACCCTTGTATAGCTGGAGCAACTGAGAAGAGGGAAAAAAGTCTCGCAGTCTAAACAGAACTCCCAGTTCCTTTGAGGCCGCCCTAGCAACCGTTGTGACATGAGGTTTCCAAGACATTTTTGTTAAGGCCAAGGATGTTTATATTGTCAACAGGAGACGAGAGAACCGTCGAAGAGATAGGAGAGAGTTAGAATAGTTTTAGAGAGGAGATTTGTAGAGTTGGGTTTTTAAAGAATTGAATTTCACAAGGTTGAGACGACCCCATCCGGAAATTCTATCCAGATCAGCGAGAATAGAATAGGAAAGATTAAGACGAGAGACAATTCTAGAAGTAAAAGAGGAAGCAGAACTGAAATGAGTTGAAGAATGAAGGGTCGAGTCAGTATATGAGTGGATAAAGTTAGATGTGCAGGTGAGAGGATTAATGAAAAGTAGGAATAAAGTAGGAGATAAGACAGAACCCTGAGGAACACCATTATTGACAGAAAAAGAAGAAATCGCCCCATCAACAACAGCCGATATTTAGAGATTTGAAAGAAAGCTAGACATAATTAAGCAAAGAGAAAGAGGAAACCCAAAGGAGGGGAGCTTGGAGAGCAGTGACGCTTGCCATACTCGGTCAAATGCTTTGGATATGTCAAGCGCCACCACGCAAGTCTCCCCGTAGTTCCTAAGAGCTGAAAACCATAAATCGGTTAGATAGGAAAGTATATCGCCAGAAGAACCTCGAGCGCTGAAAGCCGTACTGGCTATCGGAAAGAAAGGAATGAGTTTCCAGATAATCTAAGAAGTCAGAGTTGAGACGGGTTTCAAAGATCTTAGATAGAATACAAGTGAGAGCTATAGGGCGATAGTTAGAAGGATCAGAGCGGCTTCCTTTTTTCGGAATAGGTTGGACATGTGCGAGCTTCCAACACTGAGGGAAAGTGCTAGTACTTGAG
The DNA here is from genome assembly GCA_015478945.1 of Trachelipus rathkii. Lineage (NCBI taxonomy): Eukaryota > Metazoa > Arthropoda > Malacostraca > Isopoda > Trachelipodidae > Trachelipus > Trachelipus rathkii. Next base: position 46,160 of record JABUQX010062869.1, on the reverse strand, counting down.
ACATAGGGAGTATAGTTGAACGAGGGGCGGGGATAGCACGGAAGCACACTCCCTCAAAGCACTGGTAGGAATGCCATCTGGGCCACCCGTCTTCCTATTCTTCGTAGATTTCAGGGACCTATGCACCCGATCAAATGTAATCACAGGCAAAGACATAGGACACCTGAGAGGAGAAGGAGAAGGAGGAGGAAGAGAAATGCCAGAATCGTCTAGGGTTGAGTTAGTGGAAAATAGGAGGCCGAAGAGATTGGGCTTTTCAGTTGGAGAATTAGCAACAGAACCATCAGAGGAAAGGGAGATTTACAGAAGTTGCTAGAGATGTTTTTGGCAAGAGGCCAGAAAGATTTGTCAGTAGGAGAACCAAGGAAGTTAGCGCACTTTCGTTTGATGAAAGCCCGCTTTGCTCGTCGAAGAGTATCCCTGCAACGATTTCTAGCTGAATGAAAATTGGCGAGAGTGATTGGAGAACGAGAATTTTTCCACCCCCGATACGCACTGTCTCTAGCCTGAATGGCCAGAGAACAAGCACGATCGAACCATGGTTTATGAGGAGAGAAAGATTTAGTTGAAGAAGGAATGAACTTGCTAGTCCCATCAACGATTACAGTTCCCTCCTTATCTTTTAACCCTTTTTGTACTGATGGTACTCTCATGTCAAGCAACTTAAAATAGCTATAAAATTTATCATCAGTAAAAATTTTAGGTTTAAAACCTACGGTACACTCAAGTTACGCATCAAGATTTATTTTGTGGTGATAAATGGCATCTAACTTACATGTGATAGTTTTAATATTTACATTTTGATTCAGATGTCGAAAATTTCGGTTCTGTGAAAATTGGCTGTACGAGTTTTGGAATTATTTGATATAAAGGTGTGTACCTAGAAATTTATTTGATTGATTTAGTAAATTAACAAGGTGTATACCAAGTTGAAATTTTCAAATTCCCTGTGTTTTCCCTGTTCTTCCAAAATTTTCCCTGGACTAAAATAAATGATAAAAAACATCATTTTATCTTTGTTATCAATAAGGAAAGATGAAAAAATGAAAACCCTCCAGAGCCCACCCTCTAACCATCCCAGTAAACAAATTTTCTTGGCCAGATTTCACAAATTTAAATGACCTCATACAATTTGACATTTTACAAGTGAAATTTATATTTGCATTGAAAAATTTTTAAACTTCCCGAATTATTTATATAGCCAAAGTTATGAACACAATCAATTAATTTTTTAAATATCTGCCAAATATGTTTACCAGGTCCCTGCTTTTTCTTTCATTTTTTCCCTTTTCTTTTACTTTATTCAAAATAAAAATTACAAAAACAAAGGGACACAAATATATAAACATTTGCACATTTCTCTTCTCTAAAATAAAATAAAAATATTTTTCCTTTTCTCCAAAACAAATAAAATTATTTAATTCTAAACTAAACCTACTAAATAAGTACATTAATCTTAAAAAAAAAAAAGTTTATGACTGTTTAAGAAAAGCTATTTTCTCTTCTAAAATATGAAGTTATTTTTTGGTCTCTTTGACAATATTTCTCTTAACTTCTTCAGCCTCCTTAATCTCAGCTGCTAATTTCCTTTTTTTTTTTTTGCACCTTCCAGAGTTTCTGCTTCTTTGGCACATAGTTTTCTTTTAAGTATGTCTTATACTCTGAAGAAGCGTTGCGGCAGTATGACATCTCATTTGTAATACAATAATCAACCCCTCCAGTATTTTTCATTTCTTCAGCAATAACTCTTCACGCAAATTTTCTTGTAGACAATGTTTGTTTGTCGAGAAACCTCTCTCTACAGAAGCATTCCCATGAAATGATGAAAGAATCAGTGTTACAAAGTTTTTTGTTTCTTTTTGAACGTTTACATTTTAAAAAATTTCAATGAAAAGTTGATCGAGTCTATCTTCCTTCTCATCAAAATTTTTCAGAAGTTCAAGGACATAGGAATTAGATATCAAAAGTTCATAATCCTCTTTGATTATATCAGCCGTCGAACCATCAATTCGCTTGATATCAATGAATTTTTCAACACACATATTAATTCTTTCAGAGTTATTAGAAAGCATTACCTTCGGTGACAAACAACTTAATGCCTTTCTGATGGAATATTTAAGAGGACTTAATTCAATTCTTTAAAATAAAAAGAGAGAAATTAGTTAATGCGCTGATACTGCAGATGAATAAATTTTAATAAAAATATTATTATAAAGATTCAATAAGTCAAGAAGTATAAATTCTTAGGCTAAGAAAAAGTTGATATATAAATTTTTTACTTAATTTTACTCCATATTGGAACTTATCAACAATTTAAATTCTAAGTACTAGGATGAGGAGAATCATGAATGATATTCTTGTGCTCTTTACTTTCCTCCTCCTTCAGAGACAAAACACCTTTTTAACATCCCTTGAGCCAATTGAGCTTCTTAAAATCTCCCTTTTTAAGAGTATTTCGAAGTCAATATGTGCTTCACTATACTTCTTTAAGGGTTAAACAAAAATGATGCCTGATATAAATTGGATAATTTTATTTTCCCTGTGTTTTCCCTGTTTTCCCTGTTTTCCCTGCACACTTTTCATTTTCCCTGTGTTTTCCCTGTTTTCCCTGTTTTCCCTGTTGGTATACACCCTGATTAACTATCCTAGAACGTATTTATAACATAATTAGGCTATTTAATTATTTTATTTCTTTACAAATCATATATTTCCAAGTGGTACGAATTGGTACCGTCAGTAAACGAGTTGCCAATTCATAAATTTTTGAAGGTAGACTATTATTTTTTTATTATTATTTCTTTCTACTGTTTGTGAGAAGTTAAATGTTTTACCAAATGTAAACCACTAGATATGCATACTTAATGCTAATTTATTGTTTTTATTGGGTTTTATAAAAAAAAGTATTATAAATTTTGCTATAATACGAAAAAGAATCTAATTTATAAGTGCTATTTATGCAACTTATTACAGAATATATATATATATATATATATATATATATATATATATATATATATATATATATATATATATATATATATATATATATATATATATATATATATATATATATATATATATCCGACAGTAGAAAGTAATAGCAAAAAGTCTCTCTCTCTCTCTCTCTCTCTCTCTCTCTCTTTTTCTGCTTTGCTTTGAGAAGTTCCATAATTGTGTGTAAAAATTTATAATATATATATATATATATACACACAAATATATATATATATATATATATATATATATATATATATATATATATATATATATATATATATATATATATATATATATATATATATATATATATATATATATATATCAACTATATATATATATATATATATATATATATATATATATATATATATATATATATATATATATATATATATATATATATATATATATATATATATATATATATATAAGTTTTTATATATATATTTTAATATATATATAAAATAAATATATATATATATATATATATATATATATCAATATATATATATATATATATATATATATATATATATATATATATATATATATATATATATATATATATATATATATATATATATATATATATATATATATATATATATATATATATATTTATATAAGAGTTCTAGTATATGGTTAATTTACTAAATCTATCAAATAAACTTCTATGTACTTTACACACCTTTATATCGAAGGAGGATAGAAGTGATTGCAACAACTTTAGAGGAATATCCTTGCTTACACATGCAAGTAAGGTATATGAGAAGATTGGGAAAACAACTGAGAGAGATAGTGGAGAATAAACTAAATGAAGGACAACATGGATTTAGACCAGAAAGAGGATCAACTGATCTGATTTTCTGCTTGAATATGAAAATTGAGAAAAACTGGGAGTGGGGAAGATACATTTATGTATCTTTTATCGATTTAGAGAAAGCTTTTGACACGGTGCCTAGGGAAAAGCTATGGAAAATGATATGTGACCCATACTACGGAATAGACCGAATGTTAATTAGGGTAATAGAAGGAATGCACATAGGTAATGAAAGTGCTGTGAGAACGTCAAATGGGGTTGGTGAATGGTTTGAGGTGGAGACGGGAGTTAGACAAGGCGGTATCTCACCGTTACTTTTTGTCATGTATATGGATAAATGTATAAGAATGGCGCTGGAAGAGGAAGAGGAGATGGCTATGGTATATGCTGATGATATAGCTATGGTGACGAGAGATAAGGAGACATTACAAAGGGTGATGACAATATGGTCAGAAGTGTTACGAGATGAGTGGATGAAGATGAACAAAGAGAAGACAGAGGTGATGAAGATTTCGAGGGAGAGGGATAGATGTGAGATCCAGGTGGACGGGATCATGTTTCGAGACACGGAAGCTTTAGTTACCTGGGAGTGACGGTGAATTCGGAGGGGAAGATGACACAGGAGATCGAGGGAAAGATCGAGAAATTTTCAAGAAGACTGAGGCAACTGTACCCGATATTGAATAACAGGCATGTGACAAGAAAGGTGAAGGTGCTCATTTATACCACGATGCTGAGAGCGACGCTGATGTACGGAGCGAATAAGTGGACTCTGACCACCAAAACCAGAAGTAGGGTGGAGGCGGCGGAGATGAAGGTGTTAAGACTGATAGTCGGAGCAAGTAGATGGGAGAGGAGGAGAAATGTGGAGATTAGGCGCGAGCTAAAGGTGGAGTCTGTTCTGGATCTGGTGGGAAAACAATAGTTGAGATGGTACTAACATGTTAGAAGAATGAAAGATGAGAGATACGCGGCAAAATGTTACGCTATACGTCCGGCGGGAAGTAGACCAAGGAAGAGATGGTTAGATGGAGTTGTGGCAGCTGCAATGAAGAGAGGACGAAACCTTGAACAGGTGGAGGAAGAGGAGATGTACCGAGACAGGGCGGCGTGGAGGGGCTTTGTGAGAGAGAGGGCACAGCCCTAACATACACGCTTGGTGAGAAGAGTATATATATATATATATATATATATATATATATATATATATATATATATATATATATATATATATATATATATATATATATATATATATATATATATATATATATATATATTTTATATATATATATATATATATATATATATATATATATATATATATATATATATATATATATATAAATATTGCTATTATATAAAAAAATAGGAATAGATATATATATATATATATATATATATATATATATATATATATATATTAGTGATGGGACGATTAATCGTCATCGTCATCGTCATCGGCAAAAATCGGCATATTTTTTTAAATCGTCATCGTCATCGTCATCGGCAAATTTCGCCGATTATTTTGCCGATTAATTGAACAAATATTAAGAATTTTGAATAATATTAAAACTCAATAATAATAATAATAAATAATAATAATAATAATAATAATAATAATAATAATAATAATAATAATAATAATAATAATAATAATAATAATTATATATATATATATATATATATATATATATATATATATATATAATATAAATAAAAATAAAAATAATAATAATATATATATATATATATATATATATATATATATATATATATATACCCATTTTGCTTATGGTATGTATGACATTTCAGTGCCTAATGGTTCGCCTTTCTGTTATGCGTTCATATCCATACTCATCCTCCAGACAACATATCATATACACATACTTATATCCACACCCCTCTTCTAGACAACACATCTTTACAGACACATCCTATCCATTATATCCATACGTGATGGAGAAAAATTTGGCCCACATCGAATGTCCTGCTTGTCGTAGAAGGCGACTAAGGGACGGTGGTAGTTAGGTTGGCTGCCTACTACCACTTATCTTTTGCCAGGAATGCTAATGCATGCCTCGGAGAAGGTCTTGATCGCAGTAAGCGCCCTTCTATCCTTCGGCGAAAATGTATGAATCGTATATGTATATGAAATGTCAGAGGAATAAATGTTGAGGAGATGAGGAACGAGGTGATGGATGTATTTAGAAAGGGCAAATTTGATTTGCTCGCTGTGACTGAAACAAAGATTTTTGCCGCTGACTCGACCCTATCCAAAAGCAGGGTGAAACCAGAGCCCCCCCCCCCCGATATGAGAGCAGTACTCCATACATGGGC
>JABUQX010062869.1:0-35000 GCA_015478945.1 Trachelipus rathkii | reverse complement strand
TTCAGCCTTGGGAACCTACCACCCGTGGTTAGACGCATAGCTATTGGGAGTGACCTCTTGGCGATAGGGTTACTAGTTAAAAAACTAGGAGTGGCATAGCTACCATAGACCAAAGCAAGAACACACATACTTACAATGTTTTATACTACTTTTTACAAAAAATTTACTTAACATTAATTTTTTTCAACTTTATTTCAAAGGACTACAACAAGAAACTAGTGTACACTGATAGAGAAAAATGTGCTCTTTATAATGTTGATAAAATCAAGAGAATTGTTTGCAATACATTTCTGCAATATTAGTTCAAAAATTTGGGTACAAAAAAATTTGTGGGCTATGCTTAGGCTATATCATCTCATAAAATAAGGTATTATGGGTGCTGAAACTTTTCCAAACTAGTAAAATGCAATTGTTTAATACAACAGTTTGTTAAGTATGAATCCTTGAAAATGTTTTGCTCTGGAACCGTGGCACATTACATTTTCAGATTCAGTATTGTTAAACAGCATTTATTTCCCACGTGTTGCTTTTTAATTTTGCTAAAAACTATCAACTTTCACCCTTGACTTTCAGATTATTTAATGGACAAAGGAATCTACATACAGTCTTTATTCAACTTTTGTTAATAGTTTTCTTAAATTAACACTCAAAGTGATTCTGTGTCATTTAACATCTTCAAACATTTATGTGTGTGTAGGAGGAGGGGGACTCAGAGGAGCCCTTTTCTTTGGAATGAGTCACTGGGACCCAAAAATTTGGCAGATCTTGTGTCTAGGGCAGTAAATGAACATATGTACCAAATTTGTTAAGAGTTGAAGATGGTTTGTTTGAAAAATTTGAGGAACTGCAAAAAAACTGCAAACTGCATATTATGCAAAAATGCAGCTCTCAATACCAATCCAACATATAATATATATATACTATATATATATATATATATATATAAATATATATATATATATATAATACTATTATATATATATATATATATATATAATTATATATATAATAATATATAAATATATATAAACACACACACTCTCATGGGCAGAGCCCTAATCAAGGAGAGTGTACTCATTTAGTGTGAGCAGAGATGGAGTCAAGCCCAAAGGAGAGAATGGCCAAAATTCTCCACCTGACAGTAGCAACCTAGACCCCTCGCCTTGATATATTGAGTGTTCTTACCACTGAGCTAATGGGTGTTTTATATAAATATAAAATACATAAAAAATTCAAGATATATATTAATATTAATATATAATATATATACTATATACTATATATATAATATATATTAGGGATGGGCCAAAAAAATCGATATATCGAAATATCGATATTTTATTTGGCTCGATATATCGATAATTTTTTGACGATATATTCCTAGTCGATATATCGATATATCGATATGTTTCGTAATATCCTAACCCAACAGTGTTAACCTACAAAAATTTTTAAAGCCGGAAAAAAATAAAATTTATCCCCCTCTCGCGACACCCTGAAGTGATGAAACTCTTCTTTCTTCCCCATACGTTTCGTTCTTCGTCCGTCCCCCAATTTCGTGTATATTAAATAAACCGAAAAATTGGCGGTTTTAGATTTTTCGTTCTTTCGAACCAAAATAGGAGAGGGGGGACATCGAACATGGGCACATACCACATCAGTCAAAACTATCATCTCCTAACTGACTACATTACTTTTCCTTTATTTAATGGCAAGACTCTTCAGTCCACTCGAGACCAACTTGATCCTGGTTTACGTGTAGCTCTGTGGAGTGTGTTCAGTGTCAGTGTGGACGAAGTAATCCTTGCAGAAAGCTATATTACCGGAACAGGACTCCTGAAAGCTGGTTACATTAACATACCTGGCGAGTACCGACTAGTTATTAATCATTCTAACTGGAATAGATTGTTTGTAAATATGTAATTAAACTAATTAACGATTTTATATAGCCATTCAAAAGTTAGTATTTGGGGGTACATCACCACAGCTTTTCTCTTATGATAAGCCGTCTGGCATCCAGTTCGAACTTCTTAAATATTTATTTTATTCTAATACGAAAATTTTAATAGATTTTCTTAAGACCAACATCCAGAGTCGTCCAGGTATTCAGTTGTCTACCATCAATTTAAATTAATTTCGTTGTTAGAATCAATATTAATTTTGTACTTAATAGAAATCCATGTTGCGATTTACAAGGTTCATTAAAAATAATAGTATGCTTCGAAACTTGAGAAGAAAAAAGGTGATTTTATGATTATTGTTTAATTTTATAGTGAATACGCGATTTTCTTATTTTAATTTGTTCACTCGTCTACAAAAAAGTCAAAAAACCACACCCAGTTCCTCAAGACCAACATCAAACGCTTTCTGCACAAACTTCAGTCTCCACCTTCTTAGTTTGAAACTTGAAAGTTGGAAGACCTGAAGAGTGAAGATCCTTATTTCCATTTCTACCACTTTTTTCTTCTGTACATACGACTGATCATAGTTTATTAAATAAAGCCTTTCTCTCTCTCTCTCTCTCTCTCTCTCTCTCTCTCCTCTCTCTCTCTCTCTCTCTCTCTCTCTCTCTCTCTCTCTCCTCTTCTCTCTTATATATAATAATATATATATATATTATATATATATATTATATTTATTATATATATATATATATATATATATATTAATATAATATATATATATATATGACAAGTTACTTAACGGCCACACGGAACCGGAGGTCGGATATATATTATATATATATATATATATATTATATATATATATTATATATAATATATATATATTATTAATATATATATTATATATATATATATAATATATATATATATATATATATAGTTAGGTTAGATATTAAAACCGTAATACTGTGAAATACCTAACAACTGCTCATTGTTTAAGAATGCAATTAAATCTGTTAACAACATCATTTCTGCAGTTGTAAAATAAAAAACATCCTATTCTAAAATTTAGTTATTTTTTTATTTTTTATTGTATGTAGTTTCAATTTATTTTGAACTTTTCATAACTGAAATTTGCCCGTGATTCCAAAAATGTATTCAATTTTAGGTAGCTATCGTTGTTTATTAACTATGTGCGTCTATTATATTATATAGGTATTATATATTATATATATTATAATATTATATATATATTATAATATATATATATATATATATATATATATTATATTATATATATTATATTATATATATATATATCAGCTGCGACTCCAGTAACTTTAAACATGGGAGGCACTATCAATATATATATAAATATATATATATATATATATTATATTATATATATATATATATATATATTAATATATTATATATATATAATATATATATTATTTATATAATATATATATATTTATATATAACGTATATATATATATATATAATATATTATATATATTATATATATAGTATATATATATTATATATATATAAATATATATATATATATATATATATACTATATAATATATATATATTATATATAATATATATTATATAATATATAATAATATATATATATAATATATATATATATAATTTATATAAATATATTAAATATATATATATACTATATATCAGAGGCGACTCTACACTCTTGCTACTCGTGCTTTGCACGAGTTAATTATTATAGAAATAAACGATATTCTTCAATTTTGCAGTTATGATAAAATCTCTTATTTTTTTGTGAAAACTAGTCATCTGAAAGAATACATTACACTTTACAAATGAAAGATTATGTTAAATTTAAACAAAAAGTGTTAGCATCATCGCCATTGAATAGCCCTATTTTTAATCAATTAGTAACTTGTAAATGGCTCGTATACCTCTCAAAAAATGCAGAAGCAAATTTCAGACGGTTTACAATACAATTCGTGAATTTATTTTTACAGGTTGTTTTTTTTTTCCTGTCTAAGAATCTAAAAACACTCGTTTTAATTTAAGAAAAAAGAATTAAAATAAACATTTACTTGCTCTTTCCACATTTCGGATAAAAATAATTCATAATATTAAATTCTAATATCTGGTAATTTGAAAGGGAAACTAAAGGCGTTTTCGCATTCTGCACTATCCTAACGAAATTTAGAAAATGCTAAAAGTCGTTCGTTTAGGTTACAATTTTTGCAGCAAATTTAGTAAATGCTAACGAAACGTTAGTAATTTCATAAATTCTGTTAGGTTGCTCTTTTCCCGTGCTTACCGAATTTGTAGGAAAATGTTAACGAAAAAATATAAAACAAATAAGATTGCGGGGTAGTAGTTCGTTGATTTGTGAATGTTTCATTCATGAAATCAGCTTTAAATTTTCTAATTTCTTCCAAATCGATAAACTTCATCACAATAGTTGACCAATTATAAAAATAAAAAACGTTTATTTTTTTTATTTTTTTGTTTATTCAAAACCACGTCGGCCATAGAACAGCTGATACAAATTGTTAAACAATCGGGCGATTAGCCCGAAATTGTGCTAAAACTGGATTAGCTTTCTTAGCCAGCGGTAGCACAAAATGCAAAGAACGAAATTGCTTTAGATACCCATAAAACAATTATCATGGCTAAAAAGAGAACTGCAGGAATGGATAACTCAAATATTTTGAATAAATTAATATTTTGTTAATTATATATAAATAAAAAATTAATAAATGAATTAATCAACTAGATGCTGAATAATATGGTCTTTTCTTTTTTTAAGCGAGTTTAGATCAATCATAGTCTTAGGACTTTAGCTCCATGGAGTCTTTTAAAGAAGAAAAACTTTGCCTACAAGATTGTTTGTGAAAAGCATTTTTCGGATCGAAATGTTTATATGCCTGTTGTATAAAGTCTGTACCATTTTTTAAAGATTTCAATTGATTTATTAATTTAATGTATGACCTAAGAAATAGGGTAAAATATGTATATCGTGTTCTATTATATATTCGAAAATATAAAGATTTATTTTTTGTCCTCCTTCTCCATTTGAAATTGCTAAGTTTACACAGAAAAGGTTATTATTAAAAGATCCAAAATACAACTAAAATTATTAACAAAAAATATAAGTAAAAATTTGTATAACTCTCTCTCTCCTCTCTCTCTCTCTCTCTCTCACTCTCTCTCTCCCCTCCTCTCTCTCTCTCCTCTCTCTCTCTCTCTCTCTCTCTCTCTCTCAATATATATATAGATTTATATATATAATATATAATATATATATAATATATTAAATAAATTATATATATATATATATATATATTATATATATATAATATATCATTAATATATATATATATATATATATTAAAATAAGTTTTTTTATTTTATTTTTTAGAAAAAATTGGAATTTTAAGTGTTCGAGAGGGGGCTTTGTGGAAAAATCCTCAAATAGACAAAATAAGAATAAGGTTCCTTTTACGTTGCCATGACAACCAGGTTTTGAAAGCATTATAATTATGCTTTCTCTGGAGGCCACCAAATCAAATTCTCCAGTCAATGATCCTTATGAAAAATAATATTTCGCACCAGAATGACCCATCTTAATGAAAAATTAGGGTATCTTGATAACTTTTTATAACATATTTTTATTAGTAATAAATATTAAATTGAATTATTTTATTACCTTAGTTGCTTTTTTTTTAGAGGAGGCCCCGCCTCCTGTGCTTCCCCCGTAAAGCCGCGCATAATATAAATATATCATAATATATAATATATATATATATATATATATATAATATATAATATATATATATATATATATATATATATATTATTATTATTATATTGGATTATATATATCAAATTTATAATCGGATTAAAAATTCGATGTTTTTCCATATATCGATATCGATATTTTCCTGTCGATCAATATCGAAGGCGATATTGATATTTTTTTAAATATCGATATATCGAATTTATCGATATCTTAGATATCGGGCATCCACTATATATATATATATATATATTATATATATATATATATATTATATATTATATATATATGTAATAAGATATATATAGCGTCGGGCGGGGTACTGGGCCCGCCTTTTTTAGAGGGGTGATTCCGGTCCACTCTAAATTAAAAAAAAATAAAAAAAATAAATAAAAATTTTTTTCGCTCATTTTACTACCCGTTGTGGTAGTCCAGATTCAATGATCTTGCACCACCCCCAACTAACAACGAATATCGATTAGTGTTTACTAATATTTAAACGCTGAACATTGCGTGTGTCAAACAGTAACTGGAAAGATAGCTTGCCGAAAGGAACCTTAAAAATAGAAGCTATGGAACTACTGCAGTTAGATGTCTAATCATCAACTCTACAAGGATCAACCAATTCGAAGAATAATTCTGATAAAGAAAATTATACAAAAGGAAGTTTAAAGATAGAGGCCATGGAATTTATGTAAGTTTAATAAAATAAAAACGCTTTTTACGATTTATTCTATTTACACTCACAGTAATGCAATGTTAAAATCTCATTTGAAAATCAGTATTTCAAATAAATACTAAAATAGTAAAACAACAATATACAAAAAGTTTCTTTCGATGTAATTTATTCCTGCTGGACTCGTACTTCACAGTTAATGAACATAAATATCTTCAAGTGTCAAATCAAAATTCATTTCAAAAAATATTGCAAACCATAACTAATGTCAAAATAACTGTCCAATCTGTATGTTATAACTTGGAATCTTCAAAAACCAAAGTACAATACAAAAAATGTAAGATCCAATATTTAATTAAAAATCGACTCAAACTTGTTCCAAACTTGCACAATAAATTCATATTACTAAACTAATAAGCAGAATCCTACCCATTTAAAGCAATAAACCCAATGAACCAAAAGAATTCATTTGTCCTATCCTTACATTTACAAGTAACCAATTATTAATTCTTTTTGTAATTGCAAATACTAGTTTCAAATAACTAACACAAAATTTGAAATAGTTTAAAGTAAAGCTAGTTTCCGATGGCAACAAATATCTTAAGTAAACTAGTTTTCATATAACTGAAGAAATATTTTAAATAAAACTAGTTACATTTAAATTGGAAAATTATTTGAAGTAAACTAATTTCAGATGGCTAACAAATATTTAAGTAAACTAGTTTATCATATAGCTGAAAAAATATTTTAAATAAACTAGTTTCATATAACTGGAAAATTTTGAAGTAAACTAATTTCAGATGTCAAACAAATATTAAAGTAAACAAAAAATAAATAAATAGCTGAAAAAATATTTTAAAGAAAGTACGTTTACAAATATCTGGGAAAATATTTTGAAGTAAACCTAATTTCAGAATGCTAACAAAATATTTAAGTAAACTAGTTTTCAAATCAATTACACTGACATTTATTAGATTCGTCATAAGAATACACACCCATTTGGAAAGAGATAAATAAATCTTGCTACAAATTTATTCTATATATATATATATATTATATTATATTATATATAATATATATATATAAATATATATACTATATATATTATATATATACCGTTATATATATATATATACTTCCAACTATCAATTTAATATATAAGGCCAACGCACAAATTTAACTGTCTATGACACCTAAAAGGCTAAGGCACAATTTCATAACTATCTTGATGAAGATTTTATTACCATATGATATCCATATACTAGGCCAAAGCACAATGTCAATAAGGCTATAGCACAATAACACACTATAATAAAAGTTTATATTACCTGTCTTACGACAATTGAAGTTCCTTCCTCGAATTAAATAATCCTAATAATCTATTTACAAGTTTGTTAAAATAATAAATATCTACAATGAATTCGTATTCAAACAAAACAAACAAATTTTGAACACAAAAGTTTTACAAAAGCTAAATATTGACTAACACGGATACTGGCACGCATCCAACAATCCTATCGATACTATAGTCCAGAAGCAAGTCTTTTCAAAGCTAACTAACCAAAACAAATATTTTCAAACACGGACTAAACACAGAGATAGTCTTATCGGTTCAGATGCTAATTGTCAAGTCACAAAAGCTAACTAAACAAACGAATATTTACAAACACGGACTAAACACAGAGATAGTCTTATCGGTTCAGATGCTAATTGTCAAGTCACAAAAGCTAACTAAACAAACGAATATTTACAAACACGGACTAAACACAGAGATAGTCTTATCGGTTCAGATGCTAATTGTCAAGTGAGCACTTCATTGCTCTCTCCTCACGATATCGATTTCCATGCGTGACGTCATCTCAGTGTTGCCATATTTTTTATGCCCAATATTTCCAGAGTGGATTTTTAACTCACTGGTGCTTTCCAAACTAGTTATCCTGCATGATAACTTCTGTTTATTACCAACAATATATATACATTTGTTATTTTATTATACTTCGTTAAAAATACTTGTCAAAAACGTATTTGATAAATTTTTGGCTTACTTTTTATTTCATAATATACATTTAATATTTTATACCTTGTTAAAATATTTCCCGAAACGTGATTTGCATAAATTTCGGCTTAATTTCATTTTTCATATATTTAATATCAACATTACGTTTACTTTTATATTTTCATTTGTCGCACGTGTGGCCACACCTCAAATACACTCACACACACACAAATATATAATAATATATATATATATATATATTTATTTTTTATTTATATTATATATATATAATATATATATATATATATATATATATATATATATATATATATTTTTTTTTTTTTTTTTTTTTTTTTTTTTTTCTATTTTCTTTATTTACAAATACGTTATTCTTTCATGACTATTTTACTTTTAACTTTTCTTTAAATAACTTTATATTTACAACATGTCTTTCTTATTATTTACAAGGCCCTAACTTTACTTTTAGGTAAACAAAAATCTTTTCTATTATAGTTACAAAGCCTTATTATACTTTAATTTTACTTTTAACTTTACAACATCCATTTAATAAAACATCTAATATTTACAGGTAATTTAACCTCGTGATCCTGGCATGTTTTAACCTCTGTTTTTACCTACCGGGTAAGGCCTAACATGATGTGGCTTTAGCCGGCCCCTAACCACACCTTCCCATCAAGCTCACAGTAGGGTCTCCAGGCTGACTTCCAAAAGATAACTCATTGGTTCTTCATCCATAAATGCTCAATCCAGGGTTAATGTCCAAAAAAAAAATACCTCACTCGTCTTGTTGTATATTATTGGTTTTACGGCTAGTGCTCGTACTCGTCTATCTCCTGTGTCTGGATGAACTTATCTTCTTTCTCGGCAACAAATACTGTAATGAAACTAAAAAAAATTATATACAAATAAAAATAATCTTCCCTAACTCGTTTGACTAATGTACAAAAAATCTCTCAATCGTCAGCTATTGCTAGGTGTTAATGCAATTCCAAATATTCGTTTCTTGCTAATGCAGGTTCTTATTTTTAACTTAACCTATCTACCAATAGGACTTTCTTTTCTTTTTCTTTCCTCTTTTTTCTAAATTTTCGGCCGTGATTAGACCCATACCACCTGCATGTTTTTTCTGCTTTAGTTATCACACTACAACTATGTACTTCTTTCAAGTCTCACTTCTTTCACTCTTTCTACTACTGTTACAACTACCTGATTAATATACTTTTCTGTATGGATGGTTTACGTTTCTTCGGCGTTATTCATAAAATACTGACTCCATCAGAACAATAATTCTTTACATTTCTTTCTAGCAGGTTAATAACATATTTTTGTGCTTTCCCTAATTCGCTTCTAAAGCTTCTACTCTTGTATTCCTAAACATCTATTTCTATTACATTATTTCTTAAACTCTTCACCACTCTTTCATAATGTGGAATTCCTCCACAAAGACAAACAAATCATATTCCGTCATTTCTTCTTTCACATAGCTGCGTTTACCTCTTGCTTCTGTTTCATACTATTCTGAGTTTTTCTTTATCCTTTCCAATTTTCACACTAAACTGCTCTATTTGATTGATCTCATGTTCACCACAGAAAAAGCAACATTTCCACTTTCTAAACATTTATTAACTCTGTGATGTCTAATTAATGAACAAACATATACAATTCATAACTCTCCATATATAAGCTATTGACTATAGCATGTCTTCTATTCAATCCATTTTCAAAACATCACAATCTTCCTAGTTGATGCCTATCTTTGGTTGCCACACTAAAAAGCAAACATCGCATATTTTTCTTAAAAAACAATTTTTCACTACGTGGCCTGTTTTGCCACAAAAATCACAAATACTCTGATCTTGTTCATTCATATTACCTTGCACTTTCTCCATCTTGATCTATAAATAGTATGTAAGGCCCTAACCTACCCTCCTTCCCAAAGATTACACCAAGGGTTGTAGGTGGACCAATTTCAAAAAAGTCAAACGAAACCGTACTGGAACAAAAATAACCAGGGACGAAGTACCATAACACGGCACCAGAAAATATATATGTGGTAGTCCAGATTAATGATCTGCACCACCCAAACTAACAAATGAATCGTATAGTGTTACTAATATCAACTGCTGAACATTGCGTTGTGTCAAACTAGTATTTATTTTTTCTTATCTAAAATCTAAAATGGTTAATCAAAATCAAATCCGAAAATGTTAAGTACCCACTGATGAAAATCAAATCCAAAATCCTCAACCAAATTCGAAGATAATTCCGAAAACTAAACTCTACCAACTGTCTTGGATAATTTATTTAATTCCCATAAAATTCAGATCAAAATTTAAAAGTTTAATAAAATAAAAACGCTTTTTACGATTTATTCTATTTACACTCACAGTAATGCAATGTTAAAATCTCATTTGAAAATCAGTATTTCAAATAAATACTAAAATAGTAAAACAACAATATACAAAAAGTTTCTTTCGATGTAATTTATTCCTGCTGGACTCGTACTTCACAGTTAATGAACATAAATATCTTCAAGTGTCAAATCAAAATTCATTTCAAAAATGCAAACAGTAACTATGTTCAAAATAACTGTCCATCTGTATGATTATAACTTAATCTCAAAAACCAAAGTATCAATACAAACAATGCAGATGCAATTTCAATTAAGTAGATCGATAAATTTCAAACTATCAAAATTTATATACTAAACTAACCATAAACTGACGTAATGTTATAGCAATAATCCCCATAAACCAAAAGAATTATCAAAGCAAACCATAAATAAACAACCCTAATCATATTTCTGTAATATTCTACCTCTAACAATAATCTTATGTTTTCTTTTTACATTTTCCTAACAAACATTTTACCAGGATTCCACAAACGATGCCTATTCCTTTCTCCCCTGTAGCTATTGTAGTTTTTAGACTATGGCATTGTTGCTTCTTAGAAGCGCCCTGACCTAAATATATATATAATTACTATATATATACCTATATACTATATATAACTATATAATAGCAATACATATATACTAAGATTTTATATACTACTAAATTAATATAAGACTATATATATACTATTATCTATATATATACTATTCTATTAGCATCATTATATTACTCTGCTCCGTCAAAACATGTTTCCCTTATTCCCCTTCGCCCCCGCAGTGCCTCTCCCGCTCCTCCCCCCCCGCCGACTCCATCAGACTAATAAGACCACTTTAGCAGATTACAACCATTTTATAAGAGTGGGTCATTTAAATATATAGTAAAAAAATATCAAATATAGTCTGAACCTTGCCTACCCATAATATTTCTAGACATTTTGATTTCAAGATTGGCGACTTTGACTCAGACAACACAACACTCCTTTGACTACACTTATTAAGAAATTTCCAACTTTGACTCAGACAACACAACACTCCTTTGACTACACGAGAGGGAAACCCATGCTTAAACCTGCAATCTGGATAAAAAATTCATTTTTAACAGTAAAATGTGACTAGAACAAACAAAAAGGTGAGTGGGACTGGGAGGCTCATCAACTCTTAAACAACTCCACCATACTACACAACAGCTTCCATTTAAACTACACTGAAAAGACGGCGTTTCAGCTGGGTTAAACGCGCCAAGCTGAGAATTGACTGGATTATATCAGGAATAGTATAGGAATAACATAGGAATGAAACCTATAGCGGTGTTTATTGAAACATAAACATAGGAAAACCAATGCTGGATTTGCATAGAAAAGATGTAACAATATATTCCGATAGGAATATTTAGGTTCCGCATATGGTGACCTTAAAACACAAATAAAAATCCCATGGGTCATTTTGCGGGTATCTTCGAAAATTCAAAGAAGATGCTCTAAAATGATGAAAGCATTGAAAGTTCGCTAAAATGTTCGATCAAGTATGTTAAATAAACAAGGATGTTGGAAATAAGGAACAATGTTGAATTCTGAAATTCTATTGCAAAAGTAGCGATCAAGATGTGTAGATGGAAAGTTTTAAGGTTGAGCATGATAGGGATAAAACTACTAAAATGACTAACTATTTAGTTGGAAAGTAGGTAGAAAATTTCATCCGAAATTAGTCTGATTTTAAAATAGTTAAATAAGTTAATATTAATAAATTAATTATGTAAAAATTGTAAAATATATATCGTAATATTGGAATTATTAAAATTTTTAAGTTATGTCATAAAAAGAAAATTGATTTTTTTTATGGCTTACCTTAAAAGGAAAACGGAAATAAACAAAAGAGCAAATAACTGAAATAGAGGTATAGAGTAGAAAATTCAAAAAACTAAAAGATAAACAAAAGAGTAAATAACTATTGTGCCAAATAACAATTATTTACACATATGTGATAATAAAATTTGTATGTTAACGATTACCTTTTTTTCATCTTCATCCGTTCAATTGGTTTCTATTGCTAGTCCCGGAGTTGATACAAGTATGAATTTGAAAATTCGGTGATGAGGGACCCTTTCCCAAAAGTACATTTAATCATATTGTAAGATAAATGTGGAAGATTTAAGATGTATTAGTATCAGAGCTCATGACCGAAATTTCAAATAGATTTGACCTATCTGTTTTTCCTTTAAATACTGTCCATAACTTTTATCGTTTAACAATACTGTTTCATTTATAAATAATATTTAGTTTCTTTTAGAGTTTTCGTAAAAACAAACAAAGTATATACAAAGCCAAATTTTATTCAGAAATCAAATAAAAGCCAGCTGGAAATAGTGCTGAAATATGTCCAAGCCGAAGATAAATCAATAGTATCCAAATAAGTAAACCTGTTATTCGTTGAGGCATCTCCTGATTCTGCCGATCTCTTTCACTGGCACAACAAATGACATCTTGCTCCAAAAATATGGTGCTAGGATATTATGGACGAATACTTCTTAATAAAAATTATGTGGAAAACGTCTATAGAAGCAAATAGATGGTTTCGACAGATCCGACATCCTTAACCGAAAAAAAATTAACCCAGATAAATCATGGCAAAGAATTTGATCATGTAGTAATAACCAATAATTCGGACATTGATGAGGTATCACTAGATAGCTTACGATTATATTTTTATGAAGAAGCAAGAATACGTATCTAGGAAATATCGATAACGAGAGTTTGGAAATATTGAGAAGATCTTCTATTTTTGTTCAGAAGAGCATAAACCGATTATATACAGTGATAAGATGGCAAAATAAATAGCTATCAATACTTGATAGAGAAAGTTTGTGAATTGATAAATGTAGAATGACAACCAATTAATTATTAATTTGCGCTATGAATATATGATGGTGATTGTAGATATGCATAATTCATAGAAACTACCAATAATAACAAAAATACCCTCCTCGTGGTTGCCATCCTCATTTGAGTAAAAAAAAAAAAATAAGTATAACCTTAATTTCCAAATCTTAATACTCCAGAAAATTCCCTTATTTTCTTCATGCCTTTCTCCTAAATCTTTCGTCGAATTCCCTCTAAGTTTTCTTCTGTTGCCAAAATTCTTCGAAGTCAACAAAAACAACTTAAAGTGATGTATCCAATAGCATACTGTTTTTTAAAATAATTATAATCAAAACTAAATAATATAATAAAAATTATAATTTATAATTATTAACACCACCCCCCGCCCCCCCCCTCTATTACAATGATGGTGAAACCTACGACAGCTAGCTCTGCTCTTAGCTCGTTATCTCTAATGGGGCAAAAAGAAATCACTGCAGAAAGTTTTCAAATGCTCAAAAACCACCCCTCCCACACCCTCCATCCTCACTCCGACTACAACTCACAACAACTACCCGATATCTTGGAAACACACACTACACCATCGTACTGTTCAATATTCTTGGCGTTCCTTTTCATTAACTTAATTATAAATAATTATCGTTCGTAGTCTTCTAAAAATGCCTCAAATAGGTTGGGGTTTTGAGCTACTTTAAAAATTCTCAAACATCCTCAGTTGGCCTGCTCTGTTATAGGGTGCCCCGCATCCCACCTTAGGAGAACTTAATCAATATAAATATATAAATATATATAATACCATATAAATATATATTATATATATATATATATATACTATATATATATAATATATATATAATATATAATAAAATTATATTTATATATATTAGGTATATATATATATTATTATAATTTATTTTTATATATTATATATAACTATATATAAGATACTACTATGCCCTCCCCCTATGATATGATAATAGCCTCACCCTCCACCTTATATTTTTACTATTTATTATATATATCGATATATAGTAATTTTATGCCCCTCCTCACCCCTAGTAGTTATAAATTAATATTTTTATACTATACATATATAACACTTATAATATATAATATATATCCAACCTCCCATACATATATATTATAACTATAACTTTACTGACGCTAAAATATTTTATGTATATACCTTGAGGCAATATAAAATTTCTTTATTATATTACATTTAAAAACTTTACTTTACAAAATAAAATACAAATCACAATATTTACACAATGATAGATAATTTAGCTTTCGCCTTGCATATTTTGAAAGCCTCTTTCAGAATTTAAGATGACCAGAACTAAAATTCATTAAAGAATAAGCTTACTTTAAACCATTTTTCTTACTAGTTATTTTAAAATCATTTTTCTTGATGTCCTTTAAGAAGTTTGTACTGAGCAAAAAATGAAGTTCTGAATCTTTATATACTTAATTATCAGGTCATTTTTGTTGCACCCCACAGCCCTCTTCCTGCCTCCAATACTCACCCCCACCCTACACCACACTATTCAATATTGTTCTAAAAATTCATTTCTATGCAGAATTATAAGTCTGAATGATAAAAATGACCAATACATTTTATGTTATTAAATCCCGACGGTGTGCTGCAGTTAGGAGCAGAATTGCAAGAATCAGACTTTCATAAATTGCTTATTGCAGAAATGCTTCAAACATAATTATACCTAAACAAGTTCTCCAATTTTTTTATTTATTAATTGATGTTATTAGTCTTTATTGTTCGTTCCAGGAAGACCGTATAAATTACATCTGAAAACAGAAATTGCACTTCTCTCTCGGCGCCTGTGGTGAAAATCCTTTCCCCTCACGCCCCCCGGCCGCGCACATCGCTTCCTCCCTACCTTTTTGTAAATCAAACCACGTTTGGAGATGTTTAATTTTATGAATTTATGTTATACAGATGCAAAACTACTCTCCGCGCCTCCACAATCTAGCGCTCCTCTCCCCTTCCACCTCAGCGGCGCGCGAATCACCTATCTATAATCATCTCCTTCATGTAGTGCTTGCTGTAGATTCACTCTATTTATGAAGATGCTGAGGGTAACTTAAGTTTGCTAAAGTTGGAGAGAAAAAGAAATTATTGTTTCAGTTGCATAGATTAATAGGAGAACATATATTAAATGCTCTAAGATTAAAGCGACGTGAAACTAGCTAACTTGGTGTACTATAGGTGTGTGTGTAGAAAACGCAAGGAAATATGATGGTGAAGAATGGTTTTCTGATAGATCAGAAAAGAAAGGTGTGACAGAGTTTTTTAAGAAGTTAATGTGTCTAAAAAAGGTAAAGAAGAGTTTAGGGGTAATTCATGTGTGAAAGAGATAGAAGGATGAATGTTGTTAATTAAGTGTAGAATGTCATTGAAATTAATAGTCTTTGGAATAGAACAGAAGATATCATACACATAGCGAAGCCATGTAGAGTTGGAGAGGAGGGGATGATTGATTATACACTGATGTTATATTAACTCCATGAAACTATTACTTCAAATAGGGGAAAGAGGTAAAACCCTAGCAAGCGCCAGAAATTTTGTTTGAAAAAGAGAATTGTTCAAAGGTTAAATTAGACTATGTTCAATAGAGTAAAAGAAGACTTGTTTTTAAGAAAGCGTACAGAGGGTATGTAAACGACATTATTTTACCCTAGTAGACTATTTCTCTAAAAAGATCAAGTGTAAAATGAACAGGGACAGATGTAAATAAAGATGTAACGTCAAAACTAAGAAAAAGATGTGAAGAAGTGTTAAAAGTTCGAATGCGTTTGATAAAATCTATCGTAGTAGTAACATACCCATTCCGGACGAAAATGACCGCGACCTCTTTTTGACCTTTTCTCTGACCGCGGAGACTTTTTTTTTAGCTCGAATTTTAAACCTGACTTGACACATTTTTTGGCCTTACCCTTGCCTTCGACCTTTTTTCGAAAACCCTTTGGTCTTCCATGGGTCTATTTTGGCCCACGGTATTTTTTTTACCCCCGCCTAATTTTTTGGCAACCCCATTTTTTTCGGCAACCTGATTTTTTGGCAACCCTAAGAAGGGTTGCGCCAAACGGTTGCGTAAGCAACCGTTGATATACGTATTGCCCCCCTATTTACGCCCCCCTAATTTTTTCGACCATGGGTCAATTTTTGCCCACGGTATTTTTGATCTTCCTGTTAGGGACTTAGCCCTATTTTTGATGTTTAAACTTTTTTCCTTACCCTTTGCTCCAAATCTGACAGATCCTATGGTCAATTTGACCGCACGGTAAATTTTTTATTCCTTCAATGGGTCAATTTGACGCCACGTAATTATTGTCCTCCTTAGGGGCTTAGCCTTTTTTGAACGTCTAACCTTGTCTTGACATGATTTAGGCGCTGACCTTCCATATCCATGGGTCCATTTTGGCCACGCCAATTTCTGGCCACTCGTGCCCACCCGCTCACAATTCGTTCCTAACTTGACGTAGTATGGAACTATCCTTAACTTGAACCCTACAACAACACACACACACACACAGCATCACCACACACAACACACAAGCACACACACACACACACACACACACACCTTACACTTATACACATATTCATTATGACACTTATCACTCACCCAAAGATACTTGCACTTACATTTACCTTATTCCACGGTACATAACACACGAATCCAACCCGTTTGTCTTCCATGGGTCAATTTGGCCCCAACTAATTTTAGGCCAATCCCTATTTTTCGGCGACCCCTACATTTTGTCGCGCCAATCCTTTTGGTAATTCTATCGGTACAATTTTAGGCCTCAGCATTATTGATGCCCCAAACTTTGATGCTCAGACTTAAATGGTTCCCAATCACCGCAAGGAGTATCTAGTGATGTTCTATGTGTTCTAGAGTATTAGATGAGTGCCAGGTGAGTGCCAGGTGAAGTGCCCAAGTGAGTGCAAATGAGGTGCCATGACGTGCCAAGTGATGCCGAATGAGTGCCAAAGTGGGCCACATAGTGCCAATGAGTTGACAGTAGTGCCCAACTGAGTGCCACTTTTTTTCAAAGCCTTTTCTAGCTCTCCCTTGAGCCTAGAAATAGCCCTAATATGGGTATCTACCCCTAGGATATAAGGTTTGAGGATCGAATGGTGTACATTAATCAAGTTCAGAATGCTTCTACTATATCATCCATTCGGAGAAAATGACCGCGACCTTTTTTGACCTTTTCTGCCCGCGACCTTTTTTGAGCTCGACTTTTTACCTGACTTGACCTCTTTTGGCCTTCACCTTTTTGGACGCCTGGACCTTTTTCGACCAACCCTTGGTCTTCCATGGGTATTTTTGGCCCCTAATTTTTTGGCACCCTAATTTTTGGCAACCCCAATTTTTTCGGCAAGCCTGATTTTTGGCAACCCTTTCGAAGAAGGGTTGCGCCAACGGTTGCGTAAGCAACCGTTGGACGTATTGCCCCCATTTTACGCCCCCCTAATTTTGTTTTTTCCATGGGTCAATTTTGCCCACGGAATTTTTGATCCTTCCTTTAGGGGCGTAGCCCTATTTTTGATGTCTTAACCTTTTTTGGCCTTCTTTTCCCCAAAGCTTGACAGATACCATGGGTCAATTTTGTGACCCACGGTACTTTTTTGTCCTTCATGGGGTCAATTTTGACCCACGGTAAATTTTTTTGATCTGTCTTAGGGGCTTAGCCCTTTTTGATGTCTAACCTTCGTTGACGCATAGATATTAGGTCCTTGACCTGCTCCATAGTACCCCATGGGTCATTTTGGCGCCACGCCAATTTTTCTTGGCCACTCGTGCCCCCACAACAGGTCACATATTTCGTTCCTAACTTGACGTATGTATCTAGTATGCTAACTTGAACACCTACACACACACACCACACACACTACACACGACACCACACACACTACACACATCACACACCACACACACACACTACATTATACACACATTCAACTATGACACTTCAACTCACCTCATCAGATACTTGCACTTACATTACACTTATACACACGTACAAACACACGAACAACCCTTTGGTCTTCATGGTCAAATTTTGCCCATCCCTAATTTTAGGAACATCCCATATTTTTCGGTACCCTACATTTCGCCCACCTTTTGTTATTCTACGGTACATTTTTGAGACTCAGCATTATTCGATGCCCCAAACTTTGATGCTCCAACTTATGGTTCCCAGATCACCGTCAAAGGAGGTTCTAGTGATGTTCATTAGTGTTCTATGAGTATTGGATGAGTGCCAGGTGAGTGCCAGTGAGTGCCAAGTGAGTGCCAATGGAGTGCCAATGAGTGCCAAGTTGCCAAGTGAGTGAGTGCCAGTGAGTGCCCACATAGTGCCAAGTGCAGTGAACAATAGTGCAACTGGAGTGCACTTTTTTCATAAGCCTTTCGTAAGCCTTCTCCCTGAGCCCTAGAATAGGCCTGAATATGGGTATCTTACTCTCCTAGGATATAAGGTATGAGGAATCGAATGGTGTACTTTACAATCTGCTAGCTTCCTACTAGGAGTTAGTCTTTTTCTATCACTTATACCTATATATATATATATAATATAATATATAATTAATATATATTATATATATATATTATAATATATAATATATATATATAATATATATATATATATATATATATATATATTATATATATATATTTACCTGCACGAACATACCTACACACATACACTATGACACTATGCACACAATTCATATGGACAACTTATATATCACTATACTTATATTAACTAGAGAATGAAACATACTCTGATTAAGTACAGCTTATACACTCTGGAATACCTAATACGTACACTTACATTAACAGAAACTGATCTTAAAAACATCTCATCTATACTCACCAAGATCTTCTACACATAGCCTTAAGACTACGCACACACACCACACACACAGATACACTTACGTTTTCACACCGCACACAGCACACCACACACCACACACACACACACACACACACACACACAACATTATATATATAATATATAATAATACTCCATATATTACTAGATTATGCCTCAACATTAATGCCTCAGCATAAATGCCTCAGCATTTAATGCCTCCCTACTGATGCCACTTTTGAAGGTTCATCTTTGATGACTCATCTTGATGACGTACTTGATACCATCTAATGATTGATTGATTTCATCTTTTGATAAACGATCTATATTGATGAATCATCTCTACCCCCCACATCATAGAAAGGCTAATATTGTGTTCGCCCTAGTTCATAACTGCCCACCAGGGCGCCGCATGCGCCCTCCGCGCGAAAGCTGACAACCCGCAACCACAGGGACACCCCGCCGCGTCCCCGCCCGCCAGGTTCCGCCCGCCGGCCGTGCGCCCCTGCCGGCGCAATATTCTCTGCGGATAATGAATATATATATATAATATATTATATATATATATATAAATAATATTACTATATATATATATATATATATATAGTATATATATATATCATAATATATAAGTTATATAATACGATATATATAATATATATATATATAATACTATAAGTCATTTCATTTCTTATGTTCATACTAATAATATCATTTCAAAAGAACTTCGTTTCAAATATCCTATGACGTCACCATTTTTTAATATTAATACGTTAATATATATAAAACATTATTTTTTAAATTTAAAAACATTTATTCTAGAATTAACTAAGTCCTTAGTAAACTCATTACATAAGATCCATATACTATATAATATATAATATATAATAACTACATATACATATATTTATATAATTATTAATACATTATTTATAATTTACTTAATACTTTTTACTTAATTATAATTAAAGCTTTTTAAAATATTTATTATATTTTTTTAAAAAATATATGTTATGTAAGAAAGAAAAATAAATCCAGCAGTTGTACTAGATTTTTAATCAAACAGGTATTATAATTTATTATATATTATTTATATATATCACACTTAAAAATTTAAATAATATATAATCCAAAGGTTATTATTCGCAATATTATTAATATACATATAGAATATCACTATAAAAGGATCAGTATTAAAATAATCATTAAATAATATATTCATAAGAGTGTTATCCTATTAATAACATAACCATATAAGGGGGAGTGAATTAAGTATTAGTCTTTTGGTTTTTAACACTAGCTTTACTGTACCTTATTTAAAACTAATTCTGCTTTAACTACTATACTTATATAAATATATATGTATATATGTCATTAATTATTAGAAGCCTCGATTATCTCGGACTGAGCTTATATAACTATCCTATAATTTATATGTTTATATATATAACTGCTGTTATAACTTATAATTGATATTTATTCTAACATACCAATATTATACGATACTCTTAATATTAAAGTACAGTTAATCTATAAAATCAATATAGTAAGGTTAGTAGCGATTAGATATAGTATTGTAGGACCTATATATAAATATACTTATTAAATTTTGGACTTAAGTGTGGTAATATGTTAAGTTATTATGTTATGTTAATATATATATTGATTATTAATTAAATTAACATATAATATTAGCTTATTAATAACTAGTATATATATATACATACACATCTTTAAAACATATATATCATGTATTATTTAATATCTATAGCTAAATAATACTTATAAATTCTTATATTATACTCGTCTATTTTCTAAATAAAATAACTTCTATATATATATAATTTATATTAACTATTTCTGTATATGTTTTTAATATAATTACTTTTTTATATTTTATTAATTAATGTAGTAATTATATGAAATATATATATATATAAATATAATATTAAATTTTTTTGAAATTTATAAACACTAACTTCTGAACGAAAGTAGTTAAAGTGCACGAAACTAGGATGTAAAGTATCCAAGTTTTGTCCTTCTTCAATATGAAAATTTCTACGATAAATCTATAAGTTTGCTACTCATTATATCCTTTCTTACTCTTCACTATATAACCTTTTTTTATTAGTTTTTTATATATTTTTTGCGTAAAATATATTTTTTCTCTTTATTACTATTTTTTAATTTATTATATCATATTTAGTCGGTCTATTTATATTATTAATAATTGATCTATATAATTTTTTTTTATTAGTGTCATTGGAAAAAAATACTTTATTTTCGAAAATATTTTTAATATCGAAATCATATTCACTTAAATATTTTTGTCCAATATAATCCCCTATAAGAGTGTCATTAAAGAATATCATGTTATAAATTTTCTTAAATCATACCTTTTTTCACTCATTTATTTCAATATGCTATTCCAGATACCTGTGTTAAAACCTTTAAATAATTAAAGACGGCCTGAGGCAGTGAAGAACATATTAAATGTCTGATAATCAACACAAATTCCAAAATGATGTAGCCAGGCACAAAGAAAGGATAGAATTATTAGTAGGAAAGTTTCAAGAAATTATTATTAAATGATTTGGAGGTTATTATTATAAAACACATCTCTGTAATAAAACTGTAAAAGTTGAAAGATTACATCGAACTATAAAAGTAACGAATGCCGTAGGTATTACTAAAGATCTAAGTATAAACTGTTCACAACACATACATTGAGATATAACTAAAGAACTTGGGCTTACTCTATAACAATCTTTTCACAACTTTTTACACTTATATAACCATTAAGACAAACACCAACAATTCACATATGACAAGGAACCCAGCTTTAACATTACCCATAGACACTTTACATTTCAACCAACACTTATAATACGGCGGTCACACACTACACTTATACACACATTCAATATGATACACACACATCACAATCATAACACAATAATACTATATATCAATTATTATAAACATGTATAAACTTATTAACATTTATACTATACTATATAATAATCATTAGTAATACACTATATATAATTACATTACACTTACTAAGACTCATCAGATATTAATATATTACATGATACAGTAATTTAACTGTTATCACACTATATCCATAATTCTAACTAGTAAATTATAATAATCATACATATTTACACGTTAAGACATATCTTATACTATATCATACACACATATACTACACAAATAATTTAATTATCAACACTACATATATATTATATACACACAATTAATATATATATATAATATATATATTAATAATAAAATATAATAATAAAATAACTAAATCACAAAAATATAATAAAAATGTTATCGAACTAGATCTACAGTCCTTTCAAGTTAGCAAATCCTTGAAGAAGGCACAACTACCAATATCCTTGGCTTATCCAACAACTTCTCCATCAAACTATACTGTCCAAAATTTGTTTATTCATTTTCTATTTTTCCTCAGACATTTGTGAAACAATAAATGAGATATATGAAAAAGTGACAGCGAGCGGCTTAAAGGAAAAACATGCTCTTTAGGTTGAGGTAGATTTATTTTTATTTCATCTTCGCATTACCACAACAAAGAGTTTCCATCCAGACATTGTAAGGAATATACTGACTTATATTATATAATACAAACACAATAAGTATATATATTATATTATATATATATATAACAATATATATATAATATAACATACTTTACCACTCCACAACTAATACTAAATATTATAATATTATATATATATATATAATAACATATAATATATACACATAGTAAACCAGTAAATAATAGCATTGGCGAACTAGATCGATTAGAGCAGTCCAATTATTCTATGCTCTGATTAAAAAAGAACGAATATATTTAGAAAACCAATTCTTTCAGTTGGATTTTTGATGAGAGGCTATTTTAAACATCTTCATCAGATTCATCATGCACAACACTGCACGAACAACGGTTAGAGCGAGCATATACACAGAAGAAGATAAGCCAATAAATAATAAAATTAAGAGTAAAAAAATTATTATGTATTACAAATTAATAACACATCTAACATTTATATTAACTCATTTATATTATACATATATAATATAAAGCAATTATTTCAAAGTTATTCTTAAAACTTATCTATAAATTAAAATATCAATCATTTTAATCTATTTTGAAACAAAGAATTTATTACTTAATTATTGTAAACGTATATATGTTAATAATTTATATTAATTAACTCAATAAGTTTTGTTGATTAATTAAAATATTTCCTAAAAAAAACAACGTTCTTCTATAATAACTTTTATACTTTAAAATAATTATTATATACTGAAATTTTATATATCAAAAAACATGCGAAGAAAACACCTGAAGTCTGTTTAACCCGGCTTAAAAAAGCCAATAAAAAAAAATCTATGTATAATATCCGTCTGCAGTAAAAGTTATCTTGAAACCGAGACAACTGCGTGAATAAACATAAAGTAAGTATATAGTTTCTGCTACATTATCAATATATATATACTAGATCATTAGGAAAATACATTCAAGCTAATTCATATATATATATATATTAACGTTAAATTTTGTTCTATTTGAACTTACTGCATTTAAATAATCATTCATTTAAGCCACATATTAAGTAATAAGCTTAATGTATATTGAATTGTAATTTCTTCTTCCTCCACTTAGCTTATAACATATAACATGTATATTTATTATTTAAAATATCTTTTTAATATATATATTCTATATATTTATTATAATAAATCAACTAATATGGATAACACTATAAATATATTTATATATTTTATATTATTCTAGCAATAATATATATATTATATATTCGATAAAAGATTTAACATTGTACTACAATATATAATAGCTATTTTTTAAATACGATTTTGACTTTCACGGAAAAAACTTTTTGAGGAGTTTGATTATATTTGTGTACATATGGCGATGTCACGATAAACTACACCCTCCCGCAATGCTACAGATACAGTAGTTATTTCAACCCATTACAGAGAGAGGTCAGTTTCGTATTCTGTAAGGAGTGCGAGGTTTATCTGGATTTGTGTTCAATTAATTTATCTTCATTCTGATTGATGAGATTGTCAATGATACTCGATAAAATGTAGTCAAATAAAAAAAATCAAATTTTTCATAATTTATTATAAATTAATAAGAATCGAAATTATTTATAATATAGAACATATATTATAATGCTTTTGTAATATTTACATTCTATTTATAATATTTCATTTAGTTGCAACTATTTTGAGATATCATTAGTTGATATAGGTCCTTTTTTAATAAATTATTATATTTTAAGTTGAATATTATAATTATTTATTTTAAATTTAGGCTTTAGAGTAAGAACTTACAAGAGTTTAATAAAATAACATTTATTTTACAGAGAAGAACTTATTTTTATTACGTATTACTTGGAGACAGTGAAGGAAAGCAGATTTTATAAGTATTTAATAATTAGAACATTAGAAATTTATTAATTATCATTATTATACCAGTATTCATTATCAATTATCTATGGGGGTGCAATTTAAATCATGAAACATGATAAGGTGCTAAGGGGCTGACCTTACTGATTTACATCATCTTTATTATTGCTTTTAGGTACGTAAAAATATATATGTTTTTATAAAATATTCAATAAAATTTTAGATTAAGAAAGTATATTTATTAATATTTTTAAGAATGTTTGAGCATAGTTAAAAATAATATTATTTATAATAATACAAAATAGTTAAAAAAAACAGTATTATTAATATTATTGTTACAAATATAAAAATGAGATTGATTATTATAGATAGTTCTGAGTCAAGCTTGAAATAATTTTAAGTGTATCATCCCACGTAACTAAATATAAATTACGTGAGTTATTTATTATAATTATAAAAACTAAATATATTTTACAATATAAAATTTAATACACTATAATATGAAGGAAAGTGAGTTAGTGAGCGTGATGTGTGTGGGTGTAGGTAAACTGTAAATGTATATAAGTGTCTACGTGTGAAAATGTATGTCATTTTATAGTCATTAGTAGAAGATGTGCTGTAGATAAGATAAATATAACATAGTATTATGTGTGAATGTATTGATTAATGTAAAATAAGTGTCTAATGGTTAATAATTGTAAGTGTCTATAGAGTGAATTGTGATGTATGCTTAAACTCATATGTTAATCATAGTGGATTCATTTGTGTCATAAGTTAGATTATTATGTAGTTTGTGAATTATATTCAACGCTGTATATGTATAATAGTGATAATATAATTGTATTAAAATTGAAGATGATTCTAATATTTGAGTTAATAATTATTGTAAGTATGTTCATTAAGTTGAATGTGTTATAAGTGTAAGTGTGTGTGTGTGTATGTTTAAATAATATATAATATAAATTATTCATTAAATAGTATCTATATTATTATGATGAGTATAAATTAACAATTAGCAAGATATATCTCTACATATAAATTGTGTAGGTTAATAATTATAAAAAAATAATAAAAATATAGAAAAAGGAAAAATATTAAAAATTATAAAATGACCCTATAAAATTATTAATAACTAAAAAAATAATAATAAAATTAATAAAAATAATACTATAAATAAATAAATAATAATTATGTCGTTATAATTAATATAAATATAACACAAATTATACAGATATATTTTAATTTCATATATTATTAATATTGATAACTTTAAATTAAGTTTATTATAAATACATTAATGAATATTAATTAATTTAATTAATTGGAATTTAATGCATTAAATATGACATATAAGTATAAAGGGTGGATTAGGGTTTACAATTAAGTATAAAATATGCAGTATAGCAGAAAGTTAAGCAGTAAAGCAGTAAAACAAAGCATACTAATCCGCCCTTGGTGTATTATTATATGATTATAATTCTACTATTATACCTCTACTATAGAGATTTACGTCAGAGAAATTTCTGCAGAGATATTGTATGTGATAATTGATAAGTCTTTAGGAGTATTACAGATCTATATAGTAAAGAATTACGTTACCTAATTCAGCAAAGAGAATTGAAAAGGCAGTAAACTACGAAGAGAAAACATGTTGAGTTTATATATGGCACGACCGTAATATCTTACCATGAATGAATATAAACAAAGAGCGTGAGTAAAGCAGAGTAGTGTTAAAAATCGAAAGTGTGCTAAATTTCTGTCACTAGACAAATAGCTCATAGGTCTTGAGCAATTCATTGTTATCATTTTTCGAATACGTTAGGACCGATTGGTATTGTCAACAAACAATGAAACTTGACTCGAGAAAGCCTTACAAAAAACACATTTATGAGAAAGTGCTTGAAAAGTAGATTAATAGTTTATGATAGCTTGTGCATAAGTACTTATTAGTACAAATTTGTGATCTAACACTCCACATCACCAAGATTGGATGATAACGATTCTATGTAAAAATCCGTCTATTGATATTAAACCTGAGTTAAAACTGCAGTGAAGTGAGAGATAAAATATTGTAAAATGTAGAGATAGTATGTTAAGTAGATGAAATTGGTGATCAACCAATATAGTATTTCAAATAAAGAAGTTTAAATGATGAATATCTACTCACGAACTACTACTGAAGATTATTATTTTTCTCTCACTTTAAAAGATCACCAAATATAAGATGATAAAAAGAATGAGTATGAGAAAGTAAAAGGAGAAAATACAAATGGTAAAAAGAAATAATATTAGAAGAAAAAGATAAAATAAATCAATAAAAGAACCAAAATAAAATAAAGTAAGAGTGTATTAAAGTAAATATGGAACGAATTATAGAATTGGGAAATATTCTAAAAGAACTAGATAAAATGAAGTTACTGTTTCAAATAGTGGAGAGCAGCATAAAAAATGTCATAATATTAAATAAAATGGAGAATGAGAGAAATTATATATGAATAAAATCCACAATAAAAAACTGCCAATTAACTTTCGATTAAGTTATAAGTTTAAATGAGACGGAAATGAAGCTTGCTTTGTAGATCATGCACGGCTTTTAAGCTCTAATGAAAAGTTATAAATGAAGACTTAATAGTATCATCTAGGAAAAGCACATTTATATATTTTATTTTGAATAGCTTGGATATATTAGTGTTTTTAGAATAAAAAAAAGATCACCGAATTGGCCACATTAAAGAACTATACATGAAAAAAACGTTGTGTTTTTGTAAATCAAAATATAATATTTAGTCAAAATTATCTAAATATAATTGTGTTATCAATATATAGTTATTATTTTGGTGATAAAGTGTATTATATATTTTTTTTAAGACTTATTTAATTATGTATTAATTATATGTCGTGAAAAATAATAATAAACATAAATTAATTGAATAATATATATATATATATATTAATATATAATTAATATATTATATATATATAAATAATTAAATAATATTAATATTATATATATATATAATTATATATTATAAATCATATAATATATTAAATATATATTCATTATCCAACTATATATTATATGCAGGATATACAATTGCGACTAATACCTTAGCAGGTATATGCTGCAATACTAAGTCAGGGCGAGTGAGGGAATCATATATATAGTATACGGAAGTAATATATATTAATATATATGAAGTCTGATCTACTGCGGGCAGCGAACCGAGACAAGATGGGGGAATACATTTGCTGGTGAGCAAAGCGAATGAGAATATTGAAAATGTCATAATCAAATTTAAGTCAGCAACGGTGCTTTAATATTAGGGCGAACTGCGGCGGGAGGGGCGCTGCGGCGATGGAGTTCTTTGATAAATATTTATTCATACCCTGCGGCCGTTCGCTGGGTTTTGTATTTCAGTCCCTTTCAGCGCGTGTTTGAACCTATGACTTTTGTAGGGCGACCTCAAATATGCGCTTTCCTGTTGGGAGACATAATGACATCTAGGAGGTGAAAGACACAATCAATATATTCTAAGCATGTTTAAATGTCTGGATCTATTTGTACAGAATGAGGGGTATGAGTTGAGTTCATCAATCAAATAATCGATGGCGGCATATCAAAACGATGTAATCATCGATAAATAACGAAATGTTGAGATATGTAAAAGATGAACGTTCATCAATCCAAACGAATAGTCATCCCTACCAGACATTACGATTATGAACCCTGATAACAAACAGTCCTTCGCAGCATCAGTGCTGAGGCACTTAATGCGAGACATTACTGCTGAGGACATCTAGAGTATTAGTAGATGCAAGTGCTCATTCATCTAAAATAATCGAGTGCTAGTGAGTATGTTAGCTAATTAAATCAGGTTAAAGTTAGTATTACCTCTGTGTGATGGTTGATGTGAGTGTAAAGTTACGTATTTTATTTAGGTTTATAATGTATTAAAGTGTTATTTTATAAAACACTGTAACCTTAAATTATAATAAATGTCAGCATCATAAAAACTATAATAAAATAGCTAATTAATATAATTAGTGAATCTATAGTGTGTGTATAGTGTCATAGAGTGTAGTATGTACTGTTAAGGTATGTATGTGTAAGAGGTAATATAATTAAATATATATATGAATATAATAATAATTAAATAATTATATATAAGATATATATATAATAATATAATATATTAATATTTATATAATATTATTATATATAATAAATATATATAATATATTATATATATATAATAGTATATCATAATTATAATTATAAATAATTATAATAAACTATATATATAATATATATACTATATTATAACATTAATATAATATATATATAGGTAATATACTAGGTTATGTTAAAAATGGAACTAATCATAGTAGATATATATATATATATAAAGACATTCAGAAAGGTTTATGCATATTACATATACTAATATCGAATCCTCTAATTATAGCTTCTTTATTTAAACTATAAGGGTGATATGAATCAACATAATTAATTTAAGGGTAGCTATTCTAATTATTTTCGGTTTCACTGTGATAATTGAGCTTGATAAAAGTTGGGCAACTTAAAACATATCACAACCTTGAGCATAGTAGTACCACTACTGTACATCAATTTTTATCATATTTCGGTTAATTTAAAGAGCACAATAATTATAAACTGAAATATTATATACGACTAGGTACTTATTATTGCTACGAGGTGTAATCTTTGGGATAATATCTTATATATACATTACAAAAGTCTCAAAATCAATATATAAAGATTATATCGACGGGGTAACTAATTATACTTACACATGGATAAATAATTATGAGTAAAAGGTCAGGAGCCGGAAGATATCTATGGTCTATAATATTATAACAATATAATAATAATTAATTTAATAAAGTAATATAATAATTATCATCAGTCATGTAGTATAACGCACGAGATGAGTCTAAGAAGACTAATTATATACCTACTCTAAGATTGAAGTACAATATATAAAATAAATAAAATAAAATTAACCTTATTGAGTCTTAGTATCAAATAGATATATGACCATATACTCATGGATAAGATAATAACTACCATTATAAGGGTTGGT
Source organism: Trachelipus rathkii (assembly GCA_015478945.1). Classification (NCBI taxonomy): domain Eukaryota; kingdom Metazoa; phylum Arthropoda; class Malacostraca; order Isopoda; family Trachelipodidae; genus Trachelipus; species Trachelipus rathkii. Next base: position 4,855 of record JABUQX010062869.1, on the reverse strand, counting down.
CGTGAGTGTATTTGTACGTTACTGATAAAAGTGTAAATAATTATAAGTGTCATAGAGTGAAGTGTTTGTGATACAGTGTCATATATTTTTATATATAATGTAGGAATGTGTGTATATATAGTGGTGAGTGTGGTGGTGTGTGTGTAATGTGATTGAGGTTAAGGTTGTGTGTGTGTGTGTGTGTAGGTGTTCACATATAGTTAGGAAAACGAGATCCATAATGGTTACAAGTTAGAGAACGAAATATGTGACGGTGATGGAGCCACTGAGATGAGGGTAACAGAAAAGTTACCTATTACACTATATATATATGTGGTTATTACGTAAAAAAAAATGCGACCCATGGTATTTACTATGGCAAGGTGATCAATAGGTACTCGAAAATTAATCTAATTTTTAAGGAACAATAACAAAAAGATTAAGAAACCATAAATGTATGCTAAATATAATAATATCCCTTAAAAGACAGGAAATGTCTCCCTTAAATGTTGATAAAAAGAAGTGTAAATAATACATATAGTCTAAAATTATGAAGGTACAAAAAAATTAGACGGGGTCAAGAATTTCAGTGACCATGAAGACCATTTTAGGATTGCAATTCGGTCAACGATATACTCTTTGGAGCAAAGGGAAAGACAAAAAGGTTAAGACATCATAAATATACCAGAGCTGCTATCAGTCAGAGCATCATTTATCCAAAGTAATGTATAATATCCAAATTATAATATTTAAATATTCTGTGGGCCATCAACAAATGACCCATGAGGTAAGCATAACAAAGTAGGGGGCGTAAAATAGGGGGGCAAAGTAAACGTAAACATCATTTTAACACACTACGGTTTCCTGAAAAATCCTGAGGTGTATAAATATATAGCAACGCGTATTATGGTTGGCTGCAGATGCAACACACCATCTTGCATCGAAATGAGGTTTCAGCTGCATAAAACTCTAGCGATAGTATTCCGTTTTAGAATAAAACAAATCAGGGTTTTGCCGGCAAAATACAGGAGAGGTGTTGGGTCAGAACATATATCTGAATCTTAAGGAGTAAAAAAATATGGGCTCAGAGTTGCACGCAAGAAAAAATAAGTAAAGGTGCCTCTCCAAAAAGACCTGTGGGCAAAAATGAACCCTGGAAGACGCAATAAGGGGGAGGAGAAAGCGATTTTAATGAGAAAAACGAGTAACAAGGCCACAAAAAGGTAAAAAGTGGCCTGCATAGAAATCACTAGCTAAAGTTATGCCCAAAAGAGGTCAAAAGAATGGTGCGGTCATTGAAATTCGAGATTATATATATATATATATAGTAAGATATAATATAATATATATATTATAATACCGGAATGGGTATGATATACGTAGGAAAGACATACTAAGCAACTATGCTAATGTACATAACCATTCGATTCCTTCAATTAACCTTTATAATCTAAATAGGGTAGATCCACCATATTAAGGGCATTCTTAAATCTAGTAAGCTTCAGGGGAGGCTAGAACAATACGGCTGAAAAAAGTGAGGCACTCAGTTGGACACTTATAATATATTTATAAGTTGGACTAATATTACATATCTATTTATAGCACTATGTGTAGCTCACGTTATAAAACCCAGACATTCAACACACGATTTGCATGGAGCTAATTAATAATCTATATTATAATATATTTATATATACTAATAATACTAATATATATATATCACTGGCACACTATAGTAACACTGGCTCATTACACCCAAATATATTAGCACTGTAATATATAATATCGTACACCTAATGGCTACTCATACCTAATTAACTTACATTAGAACATATATATCATATAGAACATACTTATGATACTAATCTTGCGGGGATTGGAAACCATAATGTTTATCGTATAAAGCACATATATCAAAGTAGGGTATAAGCTACATCAAATGCTATAGAAGGCATCAAATAAATATGTTAAACCTAATTTAAATCATAATAATATGATAGAATAAAATAAAATAATATACAAAATATAAGTAGTGGTGCGAAAAATTAGGGGAGGTACTATAGCGTAAGATAATTACTAGGAGGATGGCACATAAAAATAAGTGGAAAGCCAAATATTGACCACAATTAAGATAAAACCAAAGGTTGGTCAGTAAATATTCTATTACAAGTGTTATAATATATGTAGCGTAATGTAGAAATAGTGATAATGGTAAGTGGCAAGTAATCTATGGGTGAGTCGTAAGTGTCATAGTGTAATGTGTGTATAAGTGTAAGTGTGTGTGTGTTGTTGTGTGTGTGGTGTGGTCGTGGTGTGTAGTGTGTTGTAGTGTACATAGTTAGGTTAGTTCCATACAATACGTTCAAATTAGTTAGGTAAACGATATGTGACGGGTGGGGCACGAGTGCAAAAATTGGCCGTGGGGCCAAAATGACCATGTATTATAATGCAAGTCAAAGGCCTAAAATATCATATGGTCAAAAAAAGGTAAGAATATCAAAAAGGGCTAGCCCTAAAAGAAGGACAATAACTTAACCGTGGTGGGTATCAAAATGCACTCACATGAAAGGACAAAAATTAACCGATGGGTCAAAATATTGACCCATGTATCTGTCAAGTCTTGGAGCAAGGGAAGGTACAAAGGTTAGACTAACAGAATAAAAAAATAGGGCTAGTCCCAAAAGGAAGGATTAAAAATTAACGTGGGAAAAATAAAAATTGAACACCATAGGTCGAAAATTTAGGGGGGCGTAAAATAGTTAGGGCATAGGTAAAAACGGTTGCTTTAACTAGGCAACCCGTTTGGCGCAACCCTTTTCGGAAGGTGTTGCCAAATCGAGGGTTGCCTGAAAAATTAAGGGGTTGCCATAATAAAATTAGCGGTGCCAAAAATCAACCGTGGGCCAATAAATGCATCACCATGAAGACCAAAGGGTTGGTCGAAAAAAGGGTCAAGGGCCCAAAAAAGGTGAAGGCAAAAAAGGTCAAGGTCAGGTAAAAATCGAGCTCAAAAAAAAGGTCGCAGATCAGAAAAGTCAAAAAGGTCGCGGTCATTCTCCGGAATGGTAAAGGTAACTCTTCTTACTTATCGTATGATTGTAGATTTGAAATTTTGCCTATTAAAGGTTTAAGTTGAGAAGAGATCCATAAACAAGATATACAAATTGGTTTTCCTTACAAACAACAACATAGTACTCCACTCTATCAACCCACCCTAAATACTATAATACCTCTAGTAAATATACTAATAGCATAGATTAGCTAACTATTTCACACGTCCTTATTTTAAATTACTTATATACTAATATTTATTGCTCTCAACTACCCTCCTATCTATCAACTGAAAAATTTTTCCACTTTTACAAATCAACTTGGGCATTTTAATTACTCCCACCCGAAAACCCTCAACACGAGCCATTTTCATTTATTCAACTTTATCACTAATACAAAAATTTATAAAATACTATGATTGAAAGTATTTTCCTAGGCAAAACATTTAATATCTCCTATCCCCCACAAATCAAGGTCGAGGGCTTATACCGTATAACAAATTAAAAAATTACAATACTCAAGAATAGAAAAATGCTCATTATATAAATAATCCATTCCTCTTTTCCTTTTTAAAAAAGATTTTCAAACCCAAAATCCATGTGTTCATCGTGTTCTCTCTCAGTGTTTATTAGGATTCACCCTTATGTAAATTGCTCTGGAGAGTGTAGTATTGGAGAAACCTAGTGATATTCCAGAAAGAATGAACTCAACATAAGCAAGATTATGGGCAAAGACTTTGCAGCATTGTGCTCTGACGGTACATAGAGATGATGAACCAACACAACCGATCGGTTTAATAAACATAAACAATCAAAATTTAACAGGAGGCTTCACACACTCTTAAAATTCTGCACTTCATGTTAAGAAAAGAAAATAATTAGAATCGCTTAGGTTTATTTATTAAACAAAAAATTCAGGCAAAATGCCTGGATAAATTAAGTTTTACAGAATTCTGAACTTCATTTGCTCACTAACACCAACTCAAAAAGGCCAGTCAAGAGGGAGCGATTTAGTAATTTAAAACAATGTAACCAATTCAACATTAAGCATTCAGTGTTTTATCGTAGCTTTTTAAGTTAATAAATTTTGTCCTGTTCAGTGTTCAATTCTGAAAAGGAATGGCCCTTTCAAAATACGCTAACTCGTAAATAATCAGTGTGTGCCATTTATGTGATTTCATTGGTATTAGAAGGTTTTAATTTTACTGATAATGAAAAGAGTTTTAAATGTCAAGGAAAGCAGATTTTTCACAATCATGAAACACAAATGGTATATTATAAGGAAAATGATGATGATTAATGTACTATATACTATATATATAGATATCGATATTTATTTTAAAATAAATAACATGATGTAATATTATATATATATATATATTATATTGACGTATATATACACTATATATATAATAAAATTTATGTATATATAAACCTTATTTTATATAATATATATATAGTATAAAGAGCGTATATATAAATATATGAGAACATAAGCCACATTAAATGGACTAAGAGTTCATCACGTCGGGCGGTAGGTCCCTTGGGGTATTCCTTTAGTTAAAAAGAGCTTCTTATGTCCAGTAAGAAGGAGAGTAAATAAAGGTTTGCTCCTTCAGTATTACACGAATCTACTATTTAATTATTAAATAATGTTTTATTTTATAAACTAAAATTATATTATACAAATATAAAAGACCAGCATCAGGAGCCCAAAGATAGTATTTTTTTGCTATTACAAAAAATGATGGTTCTACAGTTTTTTATTTTTTATTTTTTTTTTTTATAATTGTTTTTTTTTTTGTTTTTTTAGTAAAATCTTTTTT
>JABUQX010062868.1:42500-71283 GCA_015478945.1 Trachelipus rathkii | reverse complement strand
AGCGAGAGTAATATTTATTATCAGCAGCTGCTATAGACAACTGACTGAGAGTTACGTAGGAGCAAATGTTATTTAAAACCAAAAGTTATAAAAAAAAAAGTTAGCATAGACGTAGCTTCGGAGGTCGTTCAAAAGTTTACCGAGACTTCCTGGTAATCTTTGTAAGTAATAATAATAATAATATTATAGATAATATAATAATATGAATAATCAATAATAATAATATAATAAAGGATTGATGAGTATGGAGAAGATATCAATAATAATAATATAATAATTAATAATAAATAAATCAGAGTATGAAAGTTAAAGAAATGATCTAGGTAATAAAAGAAATGATAATAGAAATAATAGGAACAATAATAGATATAATGAATAATAAAATAATAATAATATAAAGAAATAATATTTAATATTAAGAAATAATAATAATGAGATAGAGTGGTTAGAAATAATAATATGAATATATAATAATAATAATATAATTAAATATATATAATAATAATAATAATAATAATAATAATAATAAGAAAATAATAATAATAATAATAATAATAATAATAATAATAATAATAATAATAATAATAATATAAAGAAAATGAAATGGCGAATATGCAATGAAGTGACTAATAATATAATAAGTAATAATAATAATAATAGTAATTGCGTATAAGCTATTAAGAAATACAGCGCAAGATAGTTTTAAAATTGAAATCTAAAATAATAAATATTATTATTTAATGCTTTAATTAAAAAAATATTAAAAAATTAGTTATTATTTTTATTCTTATTATTATATTATTATTATTATTATTATTATTATTATTATATTATTATTATTATTATTATTATTATTATATATTATTATTATTATTTTTATTATTATTATTATTATTATTGCTAATTTACTATTATTATTTTATTACTATATTATTATTATTATTAATTATTTTTGGTATTATTATTATATTATTAATTATTATTATTATTATTATTATTATATTATTATTATATTATTATTGATTATTGATTATTATTATTATTATTAATATTTTTATTTTTATTTTATTTTTATTTTTATTTGTTTTTATTTTTATTTTTCTTTTTTGTATTTTTGTTTTTATTAGTTTTATTGTTATTATTATTATTATTATTTATTATATATTATTATTATGATTATATTATTATTATTCTGCTGTATTGAAGTAATGTAAACTTTATATGTAATATTATTTAATTATTATTATTATTTATTATATTATTATTAGTTATTATTATTATTTCATTATTATTTTATTATTATTATATATTATTATTAATATTATATTTTATTATTAATTATTATTATTATTATTATATTATATTTTATTATATTATTATTATTATTATTATTTATTATTATTAATATTATTATTAATATTGTGTAGTAAGTCAGCTAGTGGTGGTAGTAGTATGGAGAGGAGTGAAGTCCGGTGGCTGCGGATGTTGTTATTGAATTTAATCTTCGGATTAGGTGGAGTATACAGAGATAGACTAGCTGGTCGCGGCTACTAGGTTAGTGGTAGGGTTGACGACAACGGTTGATTATCAATTATCGATTATTAGAATACGAAATAGTCATTATGTTCGGTTTCCATTGTTATAATCGACCCTATCATTGATCCGTTACTAGTAAATAACTGTGTTTTATTTACTGATTATAGCTAGACTTTTGCGCTTTTTAGTTAAGAAATGATATAGATTTATGGGTTAGTTGATTACGTTATTTAGTTAATTATGTATTATTATTTATTATTATGTATTATGGTATTATTCATGTATTATTATTATTAGTATATATATTAATATGTTAAATATTATTGCAATTATTGAATTAATATCATTAACTACATTATTATGATTATATATTATTTTTGTTAATTATTAATTATTATTATTATTATATTATTGATTGATTTATTATTATTAGGATTATTATTATTATTATATTATTATTATTATTATTATCATTATTATTATTATTAGTATTATTATCTTATTATTATTAATTAGACTTTTTTTTTTTATATTATAATTATTTTATTATTATTATACTGTTTTTATTGTTACTATTATTACTATAGTTATATTATTATTTATATTTTATTAATTATCTATTTTATTATAATTATTATTATTATTGATTAAATATTATTATTATTATTATTATTTTTATTTATTAATTATTATATTATTATTATTATTATTATTATTATTATTTATTATTATTATTATTATTATTATTATTATTATTATTATTATTATTATTATTATTATTATTATTATTATTATTATTATTATTATTATTATTATTATTATTAATGATTTATTATATGTAATGTAATTATTAATTTATTATTATTATTATATTATTAATATATTATTATAATATTATTAATATTATTATTTATTAATATTATTTATTATTATTATCTTATTATTATTATTATTATTATATTATTATTATTATTATTTATTATTATTTATTATTATTATTACTATTAATTATTATTATTTTTAAATGTAATTGTTATGATAATTAACAAACCCTGACCCACCATTCTCGTTATTTATTCATTGTTTTATTTGTTATTGGGCGAGTATGAAATATTTTAAGACTCAGAATATATTAAGATGCTATTTTCGGATTTCAAAGGACCACAACATCTGTGTTGCAATTAGTAGACCCATTTCAGATACTAGGGAAATTACTTTCTGTTATTATAATTAATTGGTATAATGAAATTGTAAAATATTGACTATGTAAATAATGTAATTTTTCTTTTCTGAATAAAAAACTTTCTGATTCTGATTCTGATTCTGATTTTCTTTATATTATTAATTATTATTATATAATTAATTATTATTTTATTATTATTATTATTATTATTATTATTATTATTATTATTAATTATTATTATTATCTATTAATTTTACTATTTCCAATAGAAATTAATATAAACACAAACGTAAATTAGGTCTATAGGCTAACATCTAATTTCACGAAGCAATCAATTAATTTAATAAATATAAAGACAAAATATAAGTGACAAAGAAGATATTTAAAAGACTTTAGTGACAAATCATCAATAAAATTATTGGAACAACTGAAAATACGAGTGAATTAAAAACAAGCGAGTTCGTTTATATTTATCTTTGATTTGAAGCTTATTTAGTATCATAAACTACGCTACCATGGCTTAATAGGTAGGACGACAGAGTCGCATGGTAAGGGCCCGGGTTGAATCCCTAGTCCGGATACTAGGGTAGAAATTACCTAGAGAAGTTCCCCTACTAGAATAGGGCCATGCCGGTGAATTGCGAACTTTAAAAAATAAAAAAAAACTGGACATGTAGTAAGTTTTGTGCCAGAAGGTTGATAAATGTATTAATATATTAAAGGAGTCTAACGACAGATTAAGCTGTGGCCTTAGTCTCTTCGTTTTATATGTTTTTTTTTGTTTGTTTTTGTTTGTTTTTAATATCAAAGAGCCATTTTAGTCATTCAAAATTCTTTCGGCGGAAATTTACAGATAGAAATTCCTTTCTTTAATTTTTGCTGTAGAAAACCGAAGATTGCTTTAGTCTTTCGGCGAAAATTTACAGATAGAAAATTTCTATCTTTAATTTTGCGCTGCAGAAAGCCGAAGATTGCTATAGAAGCCATTAAAGATCATGATTTGTGGAACAGTTTCTCTTGATGAACCTTCAAGAATATATTGAAGAATCTTTACTGTGAAACACACCCTTAGGTTGTGAAGAATGTAAGTCTTAGAGGAGTCCGGAAATGTCTTAGATTCTAAGATATTTACATACCGTTTTGTTCCTTAGTCTCATAAGCAGCTCTGTCGATTCACTGCAAAATAAATGTTCCCCCCAAGAACCGATGGAACAATTGAGAAAATGTCAAAATATTTTAAAGCAGAAAATACATCTTGCATATAAGAAAGTAGTTTCATGGTCTTCACCAGTTTATTTTCTAATAAGCAAGTTGAAAAATTTCGTCGATATTTTTTGTCATTTGTCGTAAGGATTGGTAGGAAATTTTTTTTTTTGAGACATTGGAACATTCTGGGATATTATTACAATGTAAAAATGAACGGTACAATATATGAATTTTTTAATCAACACAACAGAAAAATTCAAATATAGATCTTATATAGCGTATATATATAAGGCTCAATTTTTTATGCTTCTTGTGTGTGGGTTATATAAGACATCTATTACATCTTTTAAATGTTGTTTGTATGCTGTTCAATTATTGTTCTTATACCGTTTAAATATTGTTCATATACTCTTCAAATAATGTTCTTATACCGTTCAAATATTACTCTTATACCGTTCAAATATAGATTTTATACCGTTCAAATATTGTTCTTATACTATTCAGTGTTCTTATACCGTTCAAATACTGTTCTTTTACTGTTCAAATAGTGTTCTTATAAGATTCAAATATTGATAATATACCATTCAAATATTATTCTTATATCTTCAAACATTGTTCTTATACCGTTCAAATATTGTTCTTATATAGTTGAAATATTCTTATATCATTCAAATATTTTTCTTATATCGTTCAAATATTGTTCTAATACAATTCAAATATTATTCTTAAACCGTTAAAATATTGTTCTTATACCTTTCAAATATTGCTCTTATACCGTTCAAATATTGTTCTTATATAGTTGAAATATTCTTATATCATTCAAATATTTTTCTTATATCGTTAGTAGTAGCAGCGTCATTCCGGACACCGTGGGCAAAATTTGCACGGTGATTTTACCATGCCTTGACCTTTTCTGACCGCCACGTTGTTTCCTGAGGGTATTTTTACCTGCCCTTGACCTTTTTTGAGCTCGAATTTTTACCTGCCTTGACCTTTTTGGGTCTTTACCTTTTTGGGCCTTGACCTTTTTTTCGATCCAACCCTTTGGTCCTTCCATGTTTTGAGAACCTTATTTTTGAGAACCCTAATTTTTTGAGAACCTTAATTTTTGAGAACCCTAATTTTTTGAGAACCCTAATTTTTTGAGAACCCTAATTTTTTGGCAACCTTAATTTTTCGGCAACCATTTTTGGCAACCCTTCAAAGAAGGAGAGTTGCGCCAAACGGTTGCGTCAGCACCGTTGTATCGTATGCCGCCCTATTTTCCCCACCCTAATTTTTCCAACCAAACCCTTTGGTCTTCCATGGGTCATTTTTTGCCCACGGTATTTTTTCGAGAACCCAAATTTTTGAGAACCCAAATTTTTTGAAAGAACCCAAATTTTTTGAGCCAAATTTTTCGACCAACCCTTAGCTCCAAAGCTTGACAGAATACCATGGGTCAATTTTTGGACCCATGGTAATTTTTTGTTCTTCATGGGTCATTTTGACCCACAGTAATTTATTGTCCTTCTTTACGGGACTAGCCCTTTTTTGGATGTCTTAACATTGTGACGGCATGAATATTTAGGGCTTGACCTGCCATAAACCAATTGGGTCATTTTTGGCCACGCTAATTTTTTACCCACTCGTGGCCCACCGTCACATATTTCGTTCCTAACTTGTACGCATGTATGGACCTACCCTAACTTAACAGTAGCTACACAGCAACCCACACATACACCACACACACACAACACCACACACACACACACACCACACACACACCTTCACACCACACACACACACACCAAACACACACACACACACACACACAAGCACACACACAACAACACAACAACACAACACACACACACACAACACACAACACTTATACAGACATTCACTATGCCACTTACATTAACCCATAGACACTTACATTTAACACTTATACACACGTTACGCGTGCGCACGACACATAACAAACCTTGACAGATACCAATGGTCAATTTTTTTGCCCCGGTAATTTTTTGTCCTTAACTTTAGGGACTTAGCCTTTCTTGATATCTTAACTTGTTTGAGCCATGATATTTTCGCTCCTTGACCTTTTGTATTCACGGTAACAATTGATGCCTCAGCATTAACTTGATGCCAACTTTGATGCCTCCTTAATGGCTCCCAAATCACCGTAAGGAGTATCTAGTAATGTTCTATTAGTGTTCTTGAGTATTTTATGAGTGCCAGGTGAGTGCAAAGTGAGTGCATGGTGCCAAAAGTGAGTGCCACAGTGAGTGCCAAGTGAGTGCCACATTGTGCCAACTGAGTGCCACTTTTTTTCAAGTCTTTTCTAGCCTCCCCCTGAGCCTAGAATAGCCTAATATGGGTGTCTACCCCTAGGGTATAAGGTAGAGGATCAAATGGTGTAACATTACAATCTGCTAGAATGCTTCCTACTACGAGTTAGTATTTTTATAACACTTATAGCATGACAGAATATATATCTAAAGAGTTACACAGTTGAGACAGTGACCGCAAACGTTTCAGAGTCCGCGTCCGCAGGTGAACACCGTCGCGAAACCGCCCGCCGCGTGCGCCCGAAGGCGCAATATTCCCCGCCCGCCGCGTGCGCCCGCGGCGGGAAAATTTCCGCGTAACCGCCGCCGCGTGCGTCCGCCAGACGCAAAATTCCCGCGTGAACGAAAAATATGATAAATGTAAACTATTCAAAAAATTTCTCTTCAAATATACTCATGAGTCATATCCATTTTACTACAATTTACGCAAATTTCTATTAAAAACAATATACCTTTACAACTTAACGCAGTACACAGTCAGAAAACGCTATAAAGCAGTAAAGCGTAAAACAAAGGCCTAATAATATATATATAAATCTTATTGTTTTACTGCTTTACTGCTTAACTTTCTGCTTTACTGCTTTAACTCATGTTTTAACTCATATGTTTTACTTACTGCTTTAACTATCTGTTTTACTGCTTTAACTCTACTGCTTTACTGTTTTTAACTCTCTGCTTACATGTTTTTTAACTCCTCTCTGCTTTACTGCTTTTACTCATATATTTATTAACATTATGTTTCCTTTTATATTTTACTTTTGTTTTATACTTTTTATATTTCATATATATTATTTTTTGTTTTTTCATATTTTTTTTTATTTTTATTGTAATGTTTAAAATATAACACACAGATTTTGGTATATATAAATTTAATTTAATAAAATTGTACGAATTTTTTATTTAAAAAAAAACCAATGGTTTTTGGTACCTTAAAGCGCAGTAAAGCAGAACGTTAAAGCAGTAAAGCATAAAACAAAGGCACTAATCCCCCAGGTGTTAGGTAATAACACCTCTATGTTTACCTGCTTTACTGCTAAACTTTCTGGCTTTACTGCTTTAAACTCAATGTTTTACTGGCTTTAACTTACTGCTTTACTGCTTTACTCATGTTTTACTGCTTTAACTTCTGCTTTACTGCTTTAACTCTCTGCTTTACTGTTTAACTCTACTGTTTACTGCTTTAACTCATCTTTTACCATATGTTTTCTTTTAAATATTTTATTTTTGTTTTTTTATTTTTTTTTATTATTTCTATTTTATTTTTGTTAATACTTTCTATTTTTTAATTTGTAATGTAAGAATAAAAACACAGAGGTTTCCGTTATATAAACATTTTATTTTAATAAATTTGTACGAAAGTTTTATTAAAAACATATACTTACAGCCCTTAAACAGTAAACAGTAAATCAATAGAGGTGTTGCTTAGCAACAAGGGTTTTAGTAAGGTTTGATTTACTGCTTATCTGCTTTTAATTTAATCATTAATTCAATATTCTACTTGAAACGAGTATGATGTGGAGAAACATTTACGTTCCGAAGTCCGGCTACATGTCTTGTAGCTGGTCCGACGGTTGTGGTAAAACCTTTCTATTATTAAATATTTTAAAGGAATGGAGATTTTTGAACAAACCCCTGTAAAAATAATATGGTGTTATAATGTTTATCAGGAAAAATTTAAAGAATATAAAGATGTGATTCAATTTCATGAAGGCATATACGATATTAGATCGCTGGACAATATACAAGGCCACAAAATTATTGTATTAGATGATTTAATGCACAAATTGAATTTGGAAATAGCAGAAGCGTTTACAAGTTTTATTCTCACCATCTAAATATCTCTGTGTTTTTTCATAACGCAGAATATTTTTCATCAAAGCCAAGCATATGGCGAAGCGTTTCTTTAAACAATCACAGTATTTACTGTTTGTTTGGGGCAGAGAGAGACATGAGTCAAATTAATGTATATTGGCAACTCAAATGTTTCCTCTACAAAGGAAGAGTTTCTCTTAAAAGTAATATAAAGACGGTTTACTTCGATCCCTACGGTTATTTGAATGTGCTTGAAACTTCACCAAAAACACGCACAGGAGTGCTGCTCCGTACCAACATTCTGCCCTATGAGATAGACACTGTAATACATACCTGAATAATGAGTGCTCTAGTTGCAAAAGTATTTACCTCTTATAAAAAAAATTTAAAAAGTTGAAACCAACTGAAAAACGTAAACTAATTAGTGAGGATGAGAAATTCATCCAGTGTGTATGTGAAGTCTGTTTAAATCTTATAAAAAGAAATGTTCCTTTAAACAGGCTCAGAAGGTAAAGCTACGTCGTTATAGAAACATCATTAAAAAACTCTCCCTCAACATTAAAAATTTGAAAAATAAAAAGAAGTTACTACAGAGAGGAGGAGGAGTATTCCTGCCATTACTCTTCTCCGTTATAGCTCCCCTGATAACTAAGTGGTTATCCCCATAATGAAGAAGGTTGCTGTACTTCCATATAATGAGTATGAGAAAATGAAGTATAATAATACAGCATCTGTACAGAATCAGTTCCTCAGATTCATCACTCACAACCTCAATATGGTCAGTTATTGCCGCACACTGCTCAAAATCCACAATCACAGTTTCATCATTCACAACCCCCATACACGCAGATATTACAGCCCAATGCATTGACATTACAACCTCTTTCACATCAGCAGCAACAGTTGCACCAACAGAATCCTTATATTGTGAACGACTCATTATCTTTCCAGCAGCCTCTAACTCCTAGTTATATGATCCTAAAGTTGAACAGATAACCAAATATGAGAAAGAAGTGTACAGGATTAAATTCAGACATTAACATCCACGAGAAACGCATCTTATATCAGGCGGCCATACAAAAATTGATAGATCTTTAAAAGACTTGCACCTACATTCATCCTACGTATCCCGTAACCGATGATGTATGATATACCTAGTGAAAAGTAAAAGACTTGAAGTGAAAAATGACAGATAAAATCTTAAAAATATCCTAGAGGAGAGCTTACCTAATAGAAGTGCGTAAAATCAGCGAATAGCTTTATATAATTTTTAAAGCCAATTTACTTTGATGAAAGAGGGCAGAATCGTAATTGATGATGAAAATAGTTTAAAGGATAAATTTGTGGATTTGATGCTGTCTCTCACGTAACTGGAAGAAAGGCCCCTGTAAAGATGAATGATATTCAAACAAGAACTTCAACTATTTAATTTCCAAGAAAGTTTTAATTCTTAAATACAACGCGATTTAAGACTGGTAATATTCCCATTACACCAAAGACCTGATTCAAGTCCCTGCAGGCACTTCTTACCTTCAGATCAAAATTTAAAACGTGTTACCAGACTAAGAAAAGCACCTTATAATAAACATAGGTGGATTAAATCGTAATTATGTATTATCATATATTTATTTAGTTGTAATGCTTGTATATAAATAAATATGTTATTTTAGACCTTTTTCTTTAACCCTTTTAAACTTTATAGCACATTTCGGTTACATATATATATATATTATCATAGTATATATTATATATATATATATATATATATATTATATATATATAATATCTAATATATAATATATAGTAATATATATATAATATATATATATAGCGTTTACATGGGGTCAGTAGCCAACATGGAGGCAAAGGAAGTAGTTGATAAGTATTACTTCAATCTGAGGGAACCAAATAGTTTTGGCGGTTTCACTAGGTTTGCTTTAAGGTATCCTAATATTGAGAAAAAAGAGTTAAAAGCATATTTGGAGGGTGAAAGAGGCATTTACTCTACATAAACCTGTAAGAAAAAATTTCCTACACGGAAAACCATATCTCCGCAGCTCGATAGCATATGGCAGTTAGATTTATCGGAAATGATTAAATATAGTTCTTATAATGAAGGATTTCAATACATACTTTTTACAATTGACGTATACTCTAGATACTTGTGGCTGAAGCCAATAAAAGATAAAAGATCAGCTACAGTGGCCGATGCTGTACTTGAAATTATAAAGGACGAGCAGAGAACACCTAAATCATTTTGGACAGATTCAGGAATGGAGTTCAAGGGCCGAGAGTTTCAGGAGCTGCTCTGGGAGTATGGTATAAGCTATTACAATACATTTTCCGTAAACAAAGCGGCTATAGTTGAAAGAGTACAGCGTACTATTAAAGAGCGCATGCATAGGTATTTTACTAAGATGAACACTTTTAAATATATTGATATACTGAACGATCTAGCTTATTCTTATAACAGATCTTACCATAGAACTATAAAGACAACTCCATTAGCAATGTCAAAAACTAGAGGCTGTAGAACACATCTGTGTGAAAAAGAAAACAAAATAAAAGAAAATTCAGGAATAAAGGTGAATGACTATGTAAGAGTATCTCGATCAGAAGCAAGATTCAGAAAAGGATATATGAAGCTGGATGGACTACGGAGGTTTTTAAAGTTCACAATATCCGAGCATTCCGACGTGATAGTTTAAAGTTATATTATTTGGAGGATTTAGATGGTGAAAAAATAAAAGGAGGGTTCTATAAACAAGAAATACAAAAAGTAAGGTTCAATCCTGTAACTCATGAATATAAAATTGAAAAAATATTAACTACGCGAGGTAAAGGAAAAAATAAGCAGTTACTTGTGAAATGGAGGGGATATCCTGCCAAGTTTATATATAAATGCAAGTGAAGTTAAGAATCATTAATCAGTTGTCATTATAATCATGGAGAGTGTAGACCACTTTTATTTAACTCTCCCGTCTTCAGCCTCTTTGGATTTACATCCTGATAATAAACTCTCGGATTTTACAACTGTGTTAATGAATCCTATACAACTTGAAAGAGAGGCATACGAAGTAGGATTATGTGAAATGATATTAAATACGGACATAGAAAATTTACCTCACAATCTATTCTGGATGGTGGTGTACAGAAGTGTAGAATGTGTTGAAACTATATTACAAGTGGAAGATACTCGGAATCTGAAAAGGACTACAATTGCGAAAAAGGTGAATACGACAACATTTGCTACAAGAGAATACTTCTTTGAAGAATTTGCTCTGCGTCGAGCTTATTTTAAATCGGTGCCTGCTATTTTCGGTCATTTAAACGACCTCTTTGATATGAGTATTATGTGTAAGGATCTGGTATACAAAACTGAAATGCGTACCTATGAAGATAAAGTAATAATATCTTTAAGATCAAAAGTAAGTGTAAACCTGCGAAACCGTGATACGTTTTTTCTCGAGCGGTCACAGTGGCAGCGAAAACATATTCGTAAAACGTGAATGCCTGAGCTGGATATACTCATGATATCCCTCTATGTTGAAGAGAGTTATACTATCTGTGGAGAATAAACCCTTGACTTGGCATGAACAAAAAGACGACGCAGACCGAGTACTGCATTATACATGTACACCATCCGAGATGCTCAGCCATCCTGGTATGGCTTATGTATATACAAATATAATTGATCATCAATATAGGTAATACTAAAGCTCCTTTATTAAGAGTAGTATATTATTTTCCCAAAGAGAGTAAAGTTATAACATTCCCTAATGTTCATTATCTTCCTCCTGGAATCAGATCAAATTTTGAACTCTGTACGCGTGCTAATAACAAGATGTAGAAGGAATCTCCCTTCCCCTTTTACAGATGCAGAGCAAACGTTAATGCAAAGTTCATTATTAAGAAAGAAACAGATTGCAGTAATTAACAGCATAAAACGGATTATTATAAGAGGTGGTAGTCAGATATATTTTTCCTTCATTTAACATACTCTCCAGTGTAAAGATAGTATAAGAAAGATACTCCTGTAATAATGGATGAAGAACGGGTATTCAGAGGATCAAAAATGCAGAGGGGGTATGGTCTTGGTGGATTTTTCGCCAAGCTATGGAGAAGTTGCAAGGCCTCTACTCAGGAGAGGTGGGGAATATATAGGTAAAAAAAGCTATAAGACAGGTTTTGCATCCTATTCAGATAATTGCGGTCAGGAAATAAATCTCAGTGCAGGCAATTAAAAGACGTATTGAACGTTTTTCAGATGAGATGTTGGGATATGATGTTAGCGAAAATAAGCGGTAAAATGTCAAGGTCAATGGACGAGGGGCAAGCAAGATTGTCATAAAGAAAAGGCTAAGCGGCAAATAACCTCTAAAGAAAAATGTATTGATGTATTTGCTATTTAATTACTAACTGATAACTTATACGAAGCTGTTTTGATATAAATAAGGTTTTTTCATGAAAATGTTCCTTATACGACCAGGGCTCGTAAACAAAATGGCCAAGAATGCCCCCCCGCAAATTTTTCCTTCATCCTCTATGTCCTGTGTTGTAAGAGTGAATTGATCTCATTCCATGAACCCTACAAAGATTAGCGGTTAGCGAGTCCAACTTTTATCAGTAATTAATCCTCTGCATTCAATTGCCAATACAGATGTTCCTCTAGAGTTCAATATACCAGGCACTTCTGATCAGTACTTAGATCCCTCTAATGTGTTTTTATATGTAAAAACGAAATTGACAAAACCTGATGGTACAGATCTTCCTACGGGTGATGACCATATAGTATATACAGAATCAAATTTCCTGTATACATGTTTCACACAGGTTGAAGTCTATCTTAACGGAACTTCACTAGGTGCATCAGCTGCTAATTATCCTTATAGAAGCTATATAGAACATTTGTTAAATTATTCAGACGATGCTAAACAATCTCATCTCAAATCATGTGGTTTTTACAGTTTCAAAGATGAAGCTGCACATATAGATAAAGCAGCTAAAGTCATAAATAATACTTATGAATTTTACGGTCGATTAAATGGCGATATCTTCTCTCAAGAAAGACTCATTCTACCATCTGTAGATACTAGAATCATTTTATCACGATCAAATCCTAAATTTGCTCTTAAAATAAAAAGTAAACCTACTGCTACAGCTGTATGTCCTGAACCTGTTTTCAAACTGCTGGAGGCTTATCTCTATGTTAGAAAAGTGAAATTATCACCACAGCGACATTTGGAAATTGAAAATTCGCTTTTGAATACTACAGCAAAGTACCCTATTAAGAGAGTTGAAACCAAGATATTTAATTTCACTCAAGGATTATCGAGTATCAATATCCCTAACATTGTGAACGGAAATTTACCACAGAAAGTAATAATAGGGATTGTGGAACATGAAGCCTACTCCGGGAATTATAAAAAGTCACCCTATAAATTCACACCTTTCGGACTTAGGGGCATCAGTTTACATGTGAATGGACTACCTCACGGACGTGATTATGAAATGTTATACAACGGAGACCTATCTCTCTGCACGCGGCCTTTTTACGACTTAATAGCCAATACTGTATCATGTAATGATAGCGGGACAGGTTTAAATCTTGAAGAATACGCAAAGAATAGTAATTTATATGCGTATGATCTTACTGCAGACCTTTCAGCTTGTAACGCCTATCATTTAAACATTTTGAGAAAGGGCACCTTAGGACTAAGTCTCTCTTTTGGATCGATTCTACAATCGCCCATCACTGTAGTGGTCTATCTTGAGCATCCTCAACTCATTGAAATTGACAGAGTACGCAACGACTTTTGAATTATTAAAGATGAATGACGAGGAAATAAAATCGGTGTTAAAAATTGAACCTCGCTTTAGGTGTATTTGCTATTACGAAAATAAACTCTGTAAAGTTGAGAAGGACCCCTGTTCATATTCAATACATGCCCTGCGTCACATCAAAACTCAGACAGGACATTGGATTCCGTTTATAGAAGCAAAAAAAAGATACTGTTCAAATAATTCGATTCCTTGAACTTAAAAATTATATCTGAATAATCATTATATTACCTATTTTTAAATATAATAATGTAAGGCGTGTAATAAAAACTATGTCTACCCTGTTTCAACCCTTTATCAAATTTATGGCGGGGTCTATTGTATTATTTCATTATAATGCTTTTTTAATAAACTGTTAGTTTTAAATAAACTGTTAAATATTACTTTGATGCTAAAAATTTGTATGTCAATGATTTTATAGTTTCTAATTATGTAATAAATGTTTAAAATGAAAAAAATGTGATTTTACCTACCCAAACTCGTATATATATAAAAGTTTTAATAAAATTTCCGTACAATTTTATTTAAAAAATAAAATGTTTATATAAAAGAAACTCTGTGTGTTTTTATTCTTAACATTACCAATTAAAAAATAAAAACGTATTAAAAAAATAAAAATAGAAAATAAAAAGTAATAAAACAAAAAAAAAAAATATAAAAGAAAACATATGTTTAAATAAATATATGGAGTTAAAGGCATAAAGCAGGAGAGTTAAACAGTAAAGCAGAGAGTTAAAACAGTAAAACATGAGTAAAAAGCAGTAAAGCAGAAAGTTAAAGCAGTAAAACTATGAGTTAAAGCAGTAAGCAGAAAGTTAAAGCCGTAAAGCAGTAAAAATAGAGGTTTTATTACCTAACACCTAGGGGATTAGTAGGCCATATGTTTTACTGCTTTTACTGCTTTTACTGTTTTAAACTGCTTTAAGGACTGTAAAGTATATGTTTTTACCTAAATTTTCGTACAATTGATAAAATGAATGACTTTCATATGTATATTTGAAACGAAATCTTTGAATAGTTACATTGATTCATTAATTTTTCGTTCACGCGGGAATTTTGCTGTCTGCGGACGCACGCGGCGGGTGGGGTTACGCGGAATATTGCGCCTGCGGGCCCACGCGGCGGGCGGGAATTTGCGCTTCGGGCGGGGCCGCACGCGGCGGGCGGTTTCGCGACGGTGTTCACCTGCGGACGCGGACTCTGAAACGTTTTGCGGTCACTGTCTAAGTTGTTAACTCTTAGATATATATTCTGTCATGCTATAAGTGTTATAAAATACTAACTCATAAGAAGGAAGCATTCTAGCAGATTGTAATGTACAACCATTCGATTCCTCATTACCTTATACCCCTAGGGGTAGAACACCCATATTAGGGCTTTCGGGGCTCAGGGGAGGCTAGAAAAGACTTGAAAAAAGTGGCAACTCATTGGCACTATGTGGCACTCCACTTGGCACTATGTGGCACTCACTGGGCACTCATTGGCACTCATTGGCATCAACGTGGCACTCATTGGGCAACTCATTGGGCACTCATCTGGCAACTCACCTGGCACTCAACTGGCACCTCATAGAATACTCATAGAACACTAATAGAAACATCACTATACCCTTAACGGTGATTGGGGAGCATTAAAGTTGAGGCGCCGATCAAAGTTGGGGCATCAAATAAGCTGAGCATCCAAAATTGTAACCGTAGAATACAAATCAAGGGCGAAATATCATGGTCAAACAAGGTAAGGACATCAAAAAAAGGGCTAAGCCCCTAAAGTAAGGACAAAAAATTACCGTGGGCAAAAATTGACCCATGGTATCTGTCAAGGTGGTATGTGTGTGCGCACGCGTACGTGTGTATAAGTGTAATGGTAGTGTTATGGTAAATGTAGTGTCATAGTGGAAATGTTCTGTATAATGTAAGTGTGTGTGTGTTGTTTGTGTGTGTGTGTTGTGTGTGTGTGTGTGTGCTGTGTGTGTGTGTGTGTGTGTGTTTGTGTGTGTGTGTTGTGTGTGTGTGTGTGTGTGTGTGTGTGTGTGTGTGTGTGTTGTGCGCGCACAGCGCACGTGTGTAGGTGTTCAAGTTAGGGTAGGTCCAACATGCGTACAAGTTAGGAACGAAAATTATGTGACGGGTGGGCCACGAGTGGGTAAAAAATTAGCGTGGGCCAAAAATGACCCATGGTATATGGCGGCAAGTCAAGCTCTAAATCATGGTCAAACAATGTTAAGACATCAAAAAAGGGCTAAGTCCCTAAAGGAAGGACAATAAATTACTGTGGGTCAAAATTGACCTGAGAACAAAAAATTACATGGGTCAAAATTGACCCTGGTAATCTGTTCAAGCTTTGGGAGCAGCAGGGTTGGTCGAAAAAAATTTGGGTTCTCAAAAAATTTTGGGTTTCTCAAAAAATTTGGGTTCTCAAAAAATTTGGGTTCTCAAAAAATACCGTGGGCAAAAAATGACCCATGGAAGACCAAAGGGTTGGTGGAAAAATTAGGGGGGGGTAAAATAGGGGCGGCAATACGTACAACGGTTGCTGACGCAACCGTTTGGCGCAACCCTTCTTTGAAGGGTTGCCAAAAATTAGGGTTGCCGAAAAATTAAGGTTGCCAAAAAATTAGGGTTC
Organism: Trachelipus rathkii; assembly: GCA_015478945.1. Taxonomy (NCBI): domain Eukaryota; kingdom Metazoa; phylum Arthropoda; class Malacostraca; order Isopoda; family Trachelipodidae; genus Trachelipus; species Trachelipus rathkii. Next base: position 54,750 of record JABUQX010062868.1, on the reverse strand, counting down.
TCAAAAAATTAGGGTTCTCAAAAAATTAGGGTTCTCAAAAAATACCGTGGGCCAAAAATGACCCATGGAAGACCAAAGGGTTGGTCGAAAAAAAGGTCAAGGCCCAAAAAGGTAAAGACCCAAAAAGGTCAAGGCAGGTAAAAATTCGAGCTCAAAAAAGGTTAACTAAGGGCAGGTAAAAATACCTCAGGAAACAAACGTGGCCGGTCAGAAAAGGTCAAGGCATGGTAAAATCACCGTGGGCAAATTTTGCCCACGGTGTCCGGAATGACGCTGCTACTACTATCGTTCAAATATTGTTCTAATACAATTCAAATATTATTCTTAAACCGTTAAAATATTGTTCTTAAACCTTTCAAATATTGCTCTTATACCGTTCAAATATTGTTCTTATATAGTTGAAATATTCTTATATCATTCAAATATTTTTCTTATACCGTTCAAATATTGTTCTTATATCATTCAAATATTGTTGCTATACCGTTCAAATATTGCTTTTATTTAGTTCAAATATTGTTCTCAACGGCAATTTAAAAGATAAAAAAAAGCACGTCAATAAATGCCCTTCACTTCCTCGCAAGTGGAGCAGAACTTGCGGAACCGCCCCCCCCCCCAGATAAAATTTTTCCAGATCCAATTCCGTCTCTTGCTCCATCATTGTAAGATTTTCCTACTTCGATTCAAGCTCCGGCATTGGACCTCCTTTTTTGATCCAGTTCCGAATCTGGCTCCGTAACCCTCCTTAATATAACAAAGGTTGGACATTATGGAGCTTCTTACTAATTCCCATACAGTTTTAAAATATATCATCTATAAATCAGAATATTTGAACGAATGGAGGAGGGTAAAATATCCCTCCGTTAATAAAATATTACTATTTCTAGATCAATATTTTTTATTTAACTAAATAGGGGAAGGTGGATTGGACATCGATAAACTTATCGAAAAAAAGGTAAAAAATATCCAAGTGTGGTATCTCGTATTTATAGCTTATCAGCCATAAGTTTATTTGCTAGACTTTTAACAGGCTTCACAGTAGCCCATAACTTATTTAATCCTGCACGAGTATATATTATATATATATATATATATATATATATATATAAGTATTATATATATTATATATACTAATATATATATATATATAATTATATATATATATATTTATTATAAATATTAAAATATAATAAAAAAAAAAATTTTAATATATATATATATATATAGTAATATATAATATATGTATGTATATATAAAATAATAATTTTTTTTAAAAAATACAAAAAGTATATATAATATATATATACATACAGTATATATATATATATACTGTATGTATATATATTATACATATATATATATATATATATATATATATATATTATATATATATATATAATATATAGTATATATATATATATATAATATATTATATATATATATACTGTATATATATATATTATATATATATAATATATATATTATATATATATATATATATAATATATAAATATTTATATATATATATATATAATAATTATATAATATATATATATATATATAATATATATATATATATATATTAATTTTATAATATATATATAATATATATATATATATATATATAAGGCTTTTTACTTTTCATTTAAACTTCGATATTTGATCTTTTTGAAATTAATCGATATATCGATATATTTAAAATAATCGATATTCGATAGTCCAGCGCTGAATAAACAAATATCGTCTATGTCGGATTTAGACCATGTAGGATTAAGTTGACTTCGGTTGTGCTGTGCAAACTTAAATTTAAAGATTTATTATTTATTTAGTGAGTTTTAAATATTAATTTATGTCATTTAATACATATTTATAATAATGAGAATGGCCTTTACAAGCCTTCCTAAAGCATTTTCATTGCATTTTACAAGACACAAAGCAGGTAAATAATATATGGCAAAATTTTAAGGAAAATAGGTACAATTTTTTTATATTCTAATGACGAAAGATTCAAACTATACTAGGGGACAGTAGTCAGCAACTTTTTTTATTATATATATATATATATATATATAATATATATATTATATATATATATATATTATAAGTATATAATATATATATCTATATATATATATATATATATAGTATATAAGAGGTGGGAGCACTTCCGCTCTTCTAGTCCGCTAGTCCCCGCCTCCGAGCGGACTACCAGAATAGGTGCGGACTACGGAGGTTGCGGAGTCGTCAGGAAATTTGCGGACTTGCACGTGCGGATCAAAAAAAGTTACCCTCTTTTGGTTCGCACCTTTTTAAAAAATCGAAAGTAAGTTTACTTAATAAGATTCTTATTCGGTTATTAATACAACGAAATAAAGATTTTTTATTTTCAGTTATAACAAACTATACTTTAGTCTAAGACTTATTGTTTTTTAATAATTAAACATCCAAAAATAATCTCAACCTCTTTAAAGGTACCATATATAATAACATTTAAATTGATTTTAAAGACTGAATGGCTATTACCCTCATCTATTACTTTAATTAATTATATTATTACTATAATAACAAGGCAATATCTAAATCAATTCGTTTAAAAGCCAATATATTATATATATATATATATATAATTATATATATTATATATATATATATATTATATATATATATATATATATATATATATATATATAATATATATACTATATATATATATATATATATATATATATATATATATGTACTCTCCTCGTTAATTTTAAGATGAGTCAAATACACATTTTTATGCATAGGTAGTTTAAAAGTAACTTAAACTGTGATAAATTTAAATTTACTTGATATTACGCAGATGGAGAAATGCACCCTTAAAAAATATGAAAAGAAACAAAAAACAACTTACTTGAGTAAAATCAGTAGATAGGTAACGGCAAGCGGTTAATTGATTGGAAAATTGTTCTTTTCCACAGTTATATTGAAATACGTTTCTTTCAATCAACAGTTAGTTACTGGGTAAACTTCTCTTCACCTACGTAGGTCTTGATACGAAACCACACAGTTTAAATCACAATTTTATTTGAATAGTTATAACTTGAAAAGCCATAACATAATTTTGATCATGAAATTAAAGACTTCTTTAACGATATTCACGAAATCGATCAAAAAGGCAAAAACGGAGATTCACAAATGGTATTCGGTATATTCACACACGAAAGTAAAAAGCAAAAGAACAGATTCACAGACGGTATTTTCGACACGAAGCAAAAAGGCAAAAGACCTTGATTTAGGTAATTTTTTTACCGAGTGAGATTTTGCTGTTCTTGTTCCTTTCAATTCAAAAGGAAACATTTCTCCATTTATAGCGAAAAACAAATGAATAATGAAAAACGCAATTAGCATTAATTCAGTAATTACCATTTTGAACATTTGACAAATAATTGAAAGTGAGAGTATGACTTAATATTTGAGATACTAAAGATTAAATTTTAATATCCTGGGCGGGGGCGATGGCATAAATTACGACGAATTTGTGCCATAATAAAAAAAAGAAAAAAAATCTTTAATCATTAAATTATCCGAAATAATGATACTAATCATCAGAATCTGAGGATTCTTCTGATTCCGATTCCGAATCGATACCGACATTGAGAAATTTAGATCGCGCCACGACCGCCGCTTTTCTTTTAGGACGAGATTGTTGATTTGTTGTGGAATTATCATTGGTTACGGTTGGGATTACACTAGGACTGGTTGCCTGAGAAGAAGATGGTAAAGGAACCATCGTAGTAGAAGGGGCATCAGTTCCTAACGAGTTATTCCGACTCCCACTATGAGTCAAAGATAATTCCAGAGGGAATAAATGTTTAATAGGATACACATTTATTAGCCTTCCTGGGGTACGGACTTTAACTGAACGAACTTTACCATCATCTCCATATATGAGCGTTTGGATTATGCCCATTTGCCAATATGGGCGCTCCTTTACAGGACTTTTAATAAGTACAACGTCCCCCACCTTTACTTTATTCTTCCATGCGACCTGATACAGATCTCTTCCTACTTCTCTCAGGCTCAAGAGGTATTCGGTATACCATCGAGTTCTAAAGTCCTCGAACATCTCCGAAGATCTCTTGAGGGACTGAATAAGTTCCTCTCTTGAAGGTGAATTGGAAGAAGCAGGATCAGTCAAAATGAGACTTGTATTAGCCAAAGGTTTTAAAAAACAATTTGGTGTTAAAGGGACAATATCGTTGTCCGAAGAGGTGTAAGTTAGAGGTCTCGAGTTGATGGCGTCGGCGATATCCGCCAGGATAGTGATAAAATCGAAATATTCCAAGCTTTTACGCCCTACTGTCTTGTAGAGGCAGTTTTTGACAGTCCGTATTGATCTTTCCCACATACTTCCCATCCAAGGGCTGTACAATGGAATTCGGATATGTTGAATTTGATTCCGACGCAGAAACTCGGAACCTGTTTCCGAAACAACGAATTGTTCAAGAGCATCCGCGCTTCTATTAAAGGAACGGGCATTGTCACTATAAAAGAAATTTGGAACTCCAAACTTAGTGACAAAACGCTTGAACGATTGCACAAATGATTTTGCAGACATGTCAGGGATCAAATCTAAATACACACAACGAATGTTGAGACAAGTGTACAACAATATGTACATTTTTTGTGGTTGATTTGAACCTTTGACTTTGACAAAGAAATGTTTAGTGTAGTCAACACCTACACTATTGAAAGGACGATAAAAGTTAACTTGAACTTTTGTGAAATTTGTGAACTTCGGATATTGAAAGGAAAAGCTGTTGTACTTTTTGCAGATGACACATTCCGACAGTATTTTTCTTATCGTGTGTCGAGCTGATGTAATCCAATATCCTTTTAAGCGAATACATGTAAGGGTTGCCTGAATGCCAAGGTGTTTACAGGCAACATGCGCATCCTTAATGATGAGAAAGGTCAGATGATGTGATTTACTAAGAACTACAGGATTCACCACCTCAAAACAGTAATAATTAGTACGAGATAGACGGCCCTTACTTCTGATGAGCCCTGAGTCATCTAAAAAGAGGTTGAGACGAGAAACCAAATCAGGTGGTGTTTTAGCAGAAGCAGGGTTTGACTTAACATCATTTAGAAACCGAAGTTCAACAGAAAAACTTTCCTGCTGCATAACTTTTAACAAGAAAAGTCTAGCTTTTCTGTCACATTCGATTGAGGAAAGAGTTGATACACCGAATTTGAAAAGTAGAGAACATACTCTCAACAATGTTGACAAAGAAGAATATCGTGAAATGTTGATGATAGGAGGAGGTGGGGCCTGTATGACCATAAATGTTGAAGAAGGGTCCATTAATCCTCCCCCCGAACTGCTGAAATTGGGCCAGTAAACCTGATCATGGTTGAGCCAGTTCGGACCAAATTTCCAAAGGTTTAGTTTTTTGACAAACTCTCGATGTGATAATCCTCGAGTTATCAAGTCGGCAGGGTTTTCATCCGTTTTAACGTAGTGAAAAGAGATAGGCAGTAAATTGTCATCTCTCATGGAGGAGACCATGCTCTTGATATCTTGGATTCTATTTTTGACGAAAATTTGTTTTGTTTTGCTACCTCCTCCCGCTACCCATGCTAGGACGATTTGGGAATCCGAGAAGATGTTGACAGCCCTGAATTCAACCTCTGTTAATCCCGTCAATATTTGTGGAAGGCACTTAAGAGCCAAATAGACTGATAATAGCTCGAGACAAGGAAGTGTTTTTCCCCTGAGAGGAGCCACCTTAGATTTTGCCCACAATAGTGACGGGACAGTTTCTGAACCGGTGACGTAAACTGCGAACCCATAACATTGTGAACTTGCGTCACAAAAGATGTTGAGAGTTGAATTTTCTGATGCTTCAAAGCAGAAGCGTTGGAAAGATAAGTTTTTGAGGTCGTCGAGATCAGCACGAAGTTTCTCCCAATCTTCTTTTATATCCTGGTCAATGGAGTCATCCCAACTCATTTCTTTCTCCCATGTCCGCCTCATCAACAGACGTCCCCTTAAGGTTACAGGAAGGAAAAAAGAAAGAGGATCAAAGATTTTGTTTACTTGGGAGAGAAGATCTCGTTTTGATTCGACTGAGGTAAGGTCAAAGTCTGCTAATCTAAGGGTATCATTTTCGGGATGATATAGATACCCCAAGACTTTTTCCTCATCACAATTATGAGAGGAAAGCATTTGATCGTCTTTGATTTGAGCTTTTAGATCAGGGTGGTTGGTGTTCCAGGAACACAAGTTGAACCCACCCTCCTTCATCCTTTCTACTGAGGCTGAATAGATGTCTCTCAAAACATCAGGGGATGAATGAGTGTAGATAAAATTATCCACATACAAGTTATTGACCAGAAGCCGAGAGACCAGATCGAATGAATATTTGCTTTTAATATGATGTCTTATTACGGCTCCTAAGATAAAAGGGGATACCGCAAGGCCAAAAATGATTGTCGCGTACCTATAAGTAACAAGTCTGCCATCTTCTTCCCAGAAGAAACAAAACTTGTTACGATCGCTTTCAAGTTTAAGATAGATCTGAAGAAAGGCTTTCGAGATGTCAGCGACAACCACATATTTGTTGGTCCTAAAGGAAAGAAGGAGACGAAGTAAAGGAACCAACAAGTCGATGCCTGGGTAACAGGCTTGATTAAGAGAAGGAGCGCCTTTTGTTCTAAGGCTACAATTGAACACAGGCCTGATTTTCGTTGAAACCTGATCAGCCATCTTTATTACAGGCCTATGGGGGATCCATATGTAACGATCGAACTCCTTCGGATCAACAGAGATGATTTCGATGATACCACATCTCAGTTGTTCCTTAAAAACATCAGTGTAGGCCTTATCAAGACCTTGATTGCTAAGACGATTTTTAACTCGTCTAAGCGTACTTAAAGCAATACGATAATTCGAAGGGACCTGATCCACTAATTCTGGGATCCATGGGATTTCAATATGGTATTTTCCATCGATAAATTGAATTGCATTGTGGAATTTAGAGATAAATTCCTTATCGATGGTACCATAATCCTTCTCCTCCTGAATACCCAAAGACTCCAAGCTGTACAGATATTCCAAACCCAGGTCGGCACTTATTTCATTTGAAGAAATGCCAAGAACGTCCGGGTAAGTAGGATGAGGGTCAATGATCGAGTTGACGAGATTAGGAGAAGCTTGGAATAGGTGTTTTGGCAGCGAGGAGACAGACATGGATAGTCATGAATCCCTTTGATTTGATTGTAAATCAAGAGTTGATGTTGAAGTCTGCTTTCTGTATAGAAAGGCTTGTTGATGAGGAAGTAGAAAAGAATTCACTGGGCCGAAAGGAACCAACCCAAAGCAAGTCTGAATGGCACTACCTTCCAAACAATCGATAATTTGGAAGTGTTTCATATGACATAAAGTGTCAGTACCTAAAAGAAGGTCGATGTCATCGACCGAATCCCCATAAGGGCCCACAAAGGACTTGTCAGCCACATTATACTTTAACGAAATGCGACTAATGGCTGATGCTAACCCTTTAACCGCAAACCCAACATCCAAAGAAGGGTCGACCAGGACCGGGGTTCTAAAGAAGGAATTGCAGCAGCAATTTATATCTAGGTCGACTAGGTACGATGTACGTTCTTCTTCTCCGATAAATGTTTTTATTGGATTTCTGATTATAGGTAATTGCTCACAGTTGATTCCGAGTTTAGTAAGCAATTTAGGGCCAGCATATGTTCTCTGTGATCCCAAATCTATAAGAGAGCGAATAGGAACTGATTTGTTATTGTGCCTTGCTATTATGGTTATTGTAGGCAGAATATGTGAAGCTGATGATTGCCCAGTATTAATACAAAGATGATTAACATCAGCTTTATTTCCTTCATCAGCATTTTCTTGACGAGAATGCTCCCTGTTTTGATTAGTGGTTCCAGCGGAACAGAGAGCGGCTAGATGTTTTCGGCTCTTACATTTATAGCATGGATACTTTAAATTGAGTGTTTTAGCCGGGCATGTATCTGCCATGTGTTTTATGCTGGAACAGTTACAGCACATGTTTAATGCTACACATCTGTCCCTTTTTGATTTAGGGTTTACGTAAACCGTGCAGTCAGAGAGGTAATGGTCTCCATTGCACAGCTTACACTTGACTTCCCTTGAAGATTGATTCGAAGTTGAATTATAATTTGATTGAGGTTCAGAGGAGAAAGTTCTTTTTACAGAGCCACTACCTTTTGAAGTGTTGAAAGTATGACTCTTCTGATCAGAGGGTCTCCTCTTCTCCCTTTTGAAGTTCCCTTTGGAAGAAGATGATTTAGTTGATGAGAATGAAGTTGAGGTCTGAGAGGTGCGAAACCTCAGCATTGATTGAATTATCTGATTATGCTCCTTAAAAATCAGATTAATTGACGGATATTGTTCCTTAGTCGCCAGCTTCAACTCTCTTAAAAATGAGAGAGGAAGTTTATCTACTAATATATGGCTGATTAATTTGCAGCCAGAACTATCCTCTGGGAAGAGGTCAACCCCGAGCTCCTTGAGTTCTTTTAGATGAGCCCGAACTTTTAAAATAAAGGATCTGACTGTCTCAAGTTGCTTCCCGTCCAGAGACGGAGATGAGTCCAGTTCATGGAAAATAGAATCAATAATGAAGGCCTTGTCCAAATAATGTTCTTTTAAAATGGACAAGGCAACTTCATAGTTCTCATCTGTACCCGTCAAATGCTCAATGTCTCTGAGAGCATATCCCTTTAAATGGGACTTGAGATACTGCAACTTAACGGCTTGTGACAAGTCCTTCCTCCCCCCATACACATTATTGAACTCCTGCAGGAAGGAACGAAAGGAGTGCTTGTCCTTCTCGCCTGAAAAATCTCCGCATTTTAGGGCTGGGATCTTCAGGCTAAAAGGCTGCATGGGAAAAGACTTGGAATGTTCACAGCATGTTTTGTTCGAATTTGAAGCTGCTCTCTCATTATCAGAAAGGGCATCAGAAGATCTTCGAGACTCGATTTCATATCCATATTCGACTCTTAACAGTTGAAGAGCTTGAGCCACTTTTATGTGGTAAGCATCAGTAGCGGAAATCTCTTCGTCTAGAAGCGATTGGTCGAACTTGGTGTACTCAGCCCCTATTAATAGGTTTTCGATCAGAGTATCTTGAGCTTTAATGTCCGAGATAATCGAGGTCACCTTGTCGAAAATTGTTTTGATAACAACAGGGTCGATGAGGGTAGGTGACTCTGAATCATCACCTTTTTCAGGAAAATGTTTGCAGCATAGAGTAAGCTTTCTTCTTAAAACACCCCTTTTCATTCGAAGGGGACTCAGCTCACCCTGTAATGTTGCTTTTAAACTAGCTATATTTTCATCCGAAGAAGACGCGGGTTTTTCATTTGAGAACTCCTCTGTGACCTTTAAGTCTAAATCGTTTAATATATCCATCGTGAACAAATTATATTCAAATGTGAAGTAGTGTGAATATTTCCCAACTGGCTACTAGAGCAGTTAATAAACCCTGGGAAACTAACTGCGCAGAAAAATATTAACTGCGCCCAAAAAAAAACACACTGCGGAGTCAAAAGCACAAAAAAATGTCAACAGCGCAGAAAAATATCAATAGCGCAGAAAAATATCAACTGCGCCTGAGAAACCTCCGCACTGAGAATCAAAAGTGGCAAAATAAAATGTCACAGCGCAGAAAAAATCAACTGCGCCAAAACAAAAACACTGCAAGAGTCAAAGCACAAACAAATGTTAAAACAGCGCAGAAAAATAATCAACTGCGCTGAAAGAAACCGCACTGAAGAATCAAAAGTACAAAAAAATGTGGTCAACAGAGCAGAAAAAATACTCACATAATCAATTTCGCCAACGTGAATACAAACACAAAGTCAATTGGCGCACAGTGAAGCAACTACCAGTCACTGCGCATTATGAATGAACTGCGCAGCTATAAAGTGCAAATTGCGCAACGTATGATTGACTGCGCACTCACGTGAAGCAACTGCAAAAAGTCCACTGGCGCACCTATGAAGCAAACTCAAAGTCAATTGCGCACATATAACGTTGACTGCGCACTGAGATCGAAAAAACAACTCCAAAAAGTCCACTGCGCACGTATAAGCAATCAACAATGAACTGCGGCCAACTATAAGTCAATTGCAACAGCGTATTGAGTTGTACTGCGCACGACGTAACAACTGCAAAAGGATCATGCGCCCCTATGAGGCAAACTCAAAGTCAATTGCGCAGTATAGAGTTGACTGCGCTACACCGACGAAGCAGCTACAAAGTTAATCTGCACACGAGAAAACAACAACACAGTCAAATGCGCACGTATGAAGCAAACACAAATGAACTGCGCAACTATAAAGTCAATTGCGCACGTATGAGTTGACTGCGCACACTTGAAGCAACTGCAAAGTCACTGCGCACCTATGAAGCAAACTCAAAGTCAATTGCGCACGTATAAGTTGACTGCACACACGTGAAGCAGCTACAAAGTTAAGTGCGCAACGAGAAACAAGCAACAGAAGTCAATTGCGCACTATAAGTTGACTGCCGCAGCACGTTGAAGCCACATACAAAGTCACTAGCGCATATATGAAATGAACTGCGAAACAACCTATAAAGTCCAATTGCGCAACGAATGATTGACTGCGCACTCGTGAGGGGGAAGCAACTGCAGAAGTCATTGCGCACGCAGAAAACAAAGCAAAAAGCAATGCCACACGTATAAGTTGCGCGCACACAAGCAGCTTACAAAGTTATAGTGGCGCAACGAGAAACAAGCACATAGTCATTGGGCACGTATACAGTTGACTGCGCACACGTGTGAAGCCAATACAAAGTCCCCGCGCATATATCGAATGACCCTGCGCACTATAAGTCAATTGCCGCACGTCTGAGTGACTGCGGCACTCCGTGACGCCAACTGCAAAGTCATTGCCGCACGAGAAAACAAGCAAAAAGTCAACGTGAGGCAACGTATAAGTTGACTGCGCACACTGAAGCCATATACGAGTCATGCACACGTTGAACAAACACAAAGTCAGTTTGCGCACATATAAGTTAACTGCGCCAACGTGAAGCCCAATACAAGTCACTGCGCATATAGAAATGAACTGCGCAACTATAAAGTCAAATTGCGCACGTATGAGTTGACTGCGCACTCGTGAATCGCAACTGCAAAAGTCTTGCCACGAGAAAAACAAGCAAAAGTCAATTGGCACACGTATAAGTTGAACTGCGCACAGCGAGAAGCAGGCTACAAAGTTTATTGCGCAAGAAACAAGCAACAAGTCAATTGCGCACGTATAAGTGAACAGCGCAGTGTGGAAACAAATACGCACTCTTAAAATGAACTGCGCACGTTAAATTGAACAAACTAAGCGCAGGTGCAAACACAAATGCGCACTCTGAATGAACTGCGCACATATAAGTCGATATTACCGCACCGCCCGCACCGTTTTTCGGCACGCACCAGAACGTGCCCACCGCACCGTTCCCCTGCACCGCACCGCAGCCGTTTCCGCAACGCACCAGAACTGTACCGCACCGGTTCCGCACAGCACCAGACTGTACCGCACCGTTCGCACAGCACCCGCAACCGTTTGAACCACTATGCGTTTACAACTCAACACTGCACAATAAAGATTGCTGAAGCAATGCAATATGCAAAACACCTTCGCAACTGCACAATAAAGATTATTAAAATGCAATATGCAATATGTTGGTCCGGCGTTTGTGTTTGAGGAGTAAAGCACAGTGTGTAACGAACGAAAGTTGACACAACCGTTTAAATAAATAAGCGAACCCAGGACATCAAAATTCAATATATATATATTTGTAAATATATAACCTAGCAAATAAGCACTTTAAATATAGCGAAAAATTTCTTTATGCCAAAAAAAAAAATAGCTCGAATTTTACTCACTAGATACTAAAGGCCATATTAATAAAGTATTTATCAAATACGAAGAATTTTAACTCAAAAAATATACGAAAAAGGTTTCAAAATTGCTAAATAAATATGAGAGCAAATTTCAAATTTAGCAAAAAAACTTATGTCAAATATTCAAAATGGCAAGAAATAAATATACGAGAGGAAGAAACAATTTTCCAAAATAATTTCAAATTTGCAAAATTTTAAAGAAATTATCTTACTAAATTGCAAAATTTGTAAGAACAATTTTCCAAAATATAAAAATTATGTACTCTCCTCGTTAATTTTAA